>JADLZN010007400.1:0-213558 GCA_018155175.1 Sinocyclocheilus anophthalmus | reverse complement strand
TCTACACCACTATATACCATCTTCACTAATATACCATCTACTCCACTTTCCTGCAACACTACAAATCTGCAGCCTTGAAATTTGTGTTCTCCTTTGGTCCTAACCCTAATCCTAAATTCAGTCAAGAGGTCAGTCTGTAACTGTACTAAAAAAAGACTGCTAGATTGTGGATATTTTACTAAATTCAAAACTAGATGATCATTGAATTGAATATTTCCAAATAAATCCACTGTTAGAGAACAGATTACAAAAACAGAAAAAATAACTAAATGGTCCATAAAACATTTTTTTTTTAAACCCTGAACCCTGGTTAATTTGTGTCTGTGGTATGAATGAACCTATTAAGCTGTAGTAGATCAAGGAACACCTAATCAAATATGCTCTACTGACTAAAAAAATACAATAAATCAACAACAACATTAACAACACCACATAACCCCAGAAGCTTAACCTACTACCTGTTAATCAGAAGAAATGTCTTTTGTCCATAAGCATTTATGTTTGATTCAAAGTCAGATGCTGTATACAAAACAGAAAGCAAAGCGGAGAGAGTTGAGAATGTGACATTTGATGAACCTGAGCTGGTGGCTGCCTTGAACAGCAGCACACAGAATGTCGCTGCAAAGAGCTGAGCGCTGAATCACACAGCAGTGCCCTCTTTCTGCCTCCCTGTATTTCACGATTCTTTCCTTTTCTTTCTTCTCCTTTCAGCTCTGGCCTTCACTAGCCCACAGAAAGGCTAAGTCCTCAAAGGCTTAGTTCAAACAGACTGAGCTGTGGAGGTCTTAACTGCAGAAGACTTCCCTCTGAGGGGCCGGATTCCAAAAGGCTGATTTCTGAGAGGAATTATTTTCTGGAGAGAAGTCGTCTTAAGACTGGTAAGTTCCAGGTGTTCAGGCCAGAAAGAGGTGTTAGAAATCTGGACAGGAGACAGATGGAGTTTGTAACGGCAGCGGGGTCAGGAGAGGGCAACTTCGTGGACACACCGAGGCTCTTCCACTGAGGGGATGATCCACACAACCGCACGTCCCGAGAGGCTGCTGACAGTAAAGGCTACTGCTGAATTTATGGTTCTCCTCAATCATCTCGCTGCCAAGACTATAAAACAGATTTAACCAGTTGACTTTGGCCAACTCAGCTTGAGATTCATGGCTTTTTATCCAAGGTACGGCTGAGAGCAGAAGATGCTCTCCCCGCCACGCCGACTTGGAGAGGACCGCGTCCGGAGAAATGAGCGAATAAATCAAAACCACTCATTTCCCTCCAGAAACTCACAAAAGTCACAATATTCCACAAACAGGATGACTGCATGCCTAATGGAAAATCTGACCATTAAGTATGAAATGAGATGAATAACAATGGCGCACAACATCTCTGCATGCAGCTGAATCAGGAAGCGTGGTGCAATCGTTACCCCACTGAGACCATCACACACCCGAACATCTCACAGTAACAGTGATGTTTCATCAAAATGATGAAGAGGAACATTTGCTGACTCAACATCCTCACAGACCTGGCTGCAATTTATTGGAAGCGATGAACTTTACATTGACATATACAAGTATGCCATACAGTAACATGAAAGTTTGTGGTTATGAATACTCAGGTTCGACTTTCAAACTGTCACAAGCTCACAAGAGCATGTTAAATACTGTCTGTATTAAAGACTAAAGTAACATAAATGAATATTATTCATAACACTAATATCTCACTGACTTACAACACTGTTCAAAAGTTTCAGGTCTGTAAGATTTTTTAACGTTTTTAAAAAGTTTCTTACATGCCAATGCTATATTTATTTTTGTCAAAAACATATGATAATAACAGTAATATTGTGAAATATCATTACAATTGGATCTGATTTGTATCTAAATATTTTTAAAATGCGATTTACTATTCGCATTTAGAAAATCCTTTAGAAATCATTCTAATATGCTGATTTGCTCAAGAAACATTTCGTATCATTATCAATGTTGAAAACAGTTAATGCTACTTAATTATTTTAGACACCATGTTACAGGATTCTCTGAGGAATAGAACGTTCAGAAGAACAGCATTTATATGAAACAGAAATCATCTGTAACATTATAAATGTTAAGCATCCTGCTGAATAAAAGTATACATTTCTTTCAAAACAGCAGACAGACAGACAGACAGACAGACAGACAGACAGACAGACAGATAGATAGATAGATAGACAGAGAGAGATAGATAGATAGATAGGATAGATAGATAGATCGATAGATAGAATAGATCTGATTGTCAACATGAGGATATGCATTGCATTAGCCTCTAAATAAACCAGGTCTGACAACCACATTCTAATCATTCCTTGTTTTGCCCACATGCTTTGTCATTAAGCCATCCAAATACTCATCAACCTATGCATTAATTAACAAAGACAGAAGACAGACATCAGGTAAGGGTCAAAGATTAAATCATATGAATATATGATATAGTCCTATAGTAAGAAGAGAAAATATTGTGAAAACTTCTCAGCGGACATCTTCCAGATGGTATTTTTGCATACATACATGTGCTGTGGAGTTTATGCAATTAGAAGTGCTAATTACCTGGTGACCTGTGTGTTTTGAGTACAGCATTACAAATGAACGCCACGAAAATGTCAGCCTTTGACTTTCAAAAAATAAGTTTCGCTGAGATTACAATAATTATTCAAAGTTTGAAGAAGATTATTCCCAGACACAGAGGTTCAAAGATGTCTCATCCTCTCGCTCATTCAGATACGATACAGATACAGTTTGCTCTCACTGGTAATATTTAAAGAAAGCTTAAAGCCTCAAATCTGTTTTCTAAATGAGTTTAAACAAAAATCATCATGCAGTACTTTAAATACACATAAATTGAGGACATGTAAATGTATTATATTTATACTTCTACTGTATTTCTATATATCTACTTCTCATACATAACATTTATGCACTTTATTCTATTTTCTTTTTCCTTTCTTACCTACAACGCATATATCTGAAATCATATGTCTGATGTTGACTAAGCAAACAGTTAGCATGTCCGCTGTCATAATATCCATACTTTTTTATCTATTTACAAACATGACATAAATAATCAATACTCAAGGAAAAACAACAATGTTAACCTGAAGTTTCATGCCAAATCCAACCTGACCGCTTCGATGTATAAATCATTAGAATAAGTTCACCATAGTGAATTTAATGTACTTGCTCAATAAAACAAATTTTTTCAAATTAGTTTTGAAATAGTGCACCTTTAAACAAATTCTCATTGATTCTCAGTGAATACAAAAGCCAAATGTGTTTGCTGTCCTTGTGCCGACAATATTGCTGAACCGAAGATGGCCTCTTTCTCTCTCTTCGCATCAGTCCCCCCCTCTGCGCCCTGCCCCCTTTCACGCAGAAATACATGCATATGCAAATGAACAATAAGCCCCTGCCCTCCCCATTCCACCATTCTTTCAGATGCACCTCAACAGCCTGCACATCCTAAACCGGAGGTATTCATGACCGACAGCCAATGTGAAAGTGACCAGAACCTAATTTTATTTATTACATATTCCTTTCCACATCTCTTTTCCCTCTCGCTCATTCCACACAGCTAGCCAGTGGTCTGGGCATAGTCTTAATACGTTCATCCCATTGTGGCCCAGCTTTGTTGTCCTCCCCAGTCACTATCATCCGTTCTCAGAGCAGGCAATGGGCAGCGTTGACGCTGGACACGGCGGTCATGTTCTATTTGCCAATGTGCATTATCTCCCAATCCCGTCCTTTTGCTGCCCATGCTCTGTGAGTGTCCCTCGCTCTGAATAGAGTCTAAAGCCATTATTGGAGAGAGAAGGGGGGAATAAAAAAACGTGGTGGGTGAAAGTGGGCATGGACTGTTATATAGGCTACAATTGGGCTTGGCCACATGCATACTAATAACATCATTACAGAGCGGCTCTTCTGGAGAGTATGTTTACTTTGTTATGGTTTCCATCACCTTCCTCTCCTCCACCGCCAAATTGCTAATGCCCACCTCTTTCTCTCCCTGTCCTTTTCACCTTTTTTTCCCAAATGTAAATAGCACACAAGGCTAATTTTCTTATATTTTGCCAAAAAAAAATTAAGTTACGTAGTTCCAGTAATTCTCTCTCCAGCGGGTGCACACTGTGTGGGTGGTGCTTTGCACAGCGAGCACTTTTTTCCATGGCATTGAACTTGACCCTAAATGACCTTTTTATAATGAGTGAATTGAAAACATCTCCCTTTGGAATGCAGCTTGTAGACACTGGCTAGGACTGTTTTTTCTTCCTCGCCACCCCCTTCCACACATCTCTGCTTTTGATGAATTAAAGGGGCAGTATCCTCATCCTCCTCACCTGCGCTGTAACGCGTGGCTCTCAAAGGATGGGAGGTCAATAACGCTGCCTTTATAAAGCAGAGTCCACTGAAGAGATACACAGAGAAGAGAAAAAAGATGCCGCTTTCTCCTTCAGGCGCCGAGGCAGCAAAAGAAACCAATATCTGTCCTTTTATTTACAGCATAAATACCAGCTTACAAGAGTGAGGGGGTTGTACAGGCTGAGCCGTGGCTCAATTTCCCACCATAACACTAAACACTTGAAAGCGGCTGGCACTATGGTACAACACTGCAAACATCTACAGATTCACAGAAGTGTGATCACTGAAAACCTGAGTTCAAGTGACTAAGGAGCTATATGCACTTCTCAGCAGCACCTTGGGACAAATCAATGCTTGACGCAAAGCTCAGCTTAGCAAAGCCTCTGTTAGCTGGCTGTTAATGGTAATAATATATTGTACCTGCAGCACTGCTATCTATATCAGAGGTTAATGCTATCACTGAACTGAATTAGCTTTGTGTGTAAATTAGGACTGGGCGGTCTGAAGATATATACAGTGCAATAGTAGAAATGTGTCATTTGGTAGATATTCTGCTGTACTCTTAGAACCATGGTAGATATTTGGCTATAAATGGACAGGACTGCTTTTATGTTGTTTACATTAGAGAAATGTGAAAATACAGTGGAATGCTTACCAAACAAGTATAAAAAAAGGAAAACATTTATCAAGGCAGAGTTTAGTTATTTAATATGCAGATTTTGAATTTGTTATTATTTTTTTACGATGCATATTTAGAATACAACAGCTGGTCCTCTAATTTGATTGGTTGAGTGACGTTCAAAGAGTGCGGATATACACTAAATCGTTTACAGTGCTCAGCCAATTTGTTCAAAAAATATTGACTCATTCAGGAATGAAACCAGTGACTACCTTTATTAAATAATCATTGATTCATTCACTTAACCAAATCAATTTGTTGAAAACACTGATTCATTCAGGAATGAAACAAGTAAGTTGATGTGTCGGAATATGATACTTCCTGAATTCACAGAATTCAAATAACACTTTACTATACCATGACGCCATGGAGAGGAGTTGTGAATGGCAGTGAAGCAACTGACTCCAAAGGTCAACAATGATAGCTTGAAGAGTGTAGTATGCCCAGATTATAATTGGAAGGAAGTTCTTCACCAAATGTAGTACCTACTCATTATGCAATTTCAGATGCAGTGACTGTCTTTGAGTGAATCACTAATTCATTCATCAACCAAATCAATTCATTCATAAACATGGATGCATTCAGGAATTAAACAAGAGACTATTTTTTTTTATTGAATCACTGAGTCATTCATCAACAAAATCAGTTCATTCAAAGACACTGATTCATTCAGGAACTAAACACTACAGTACTCCAGTGTGTTGCTCATAAACACATTGGATGCTATGGTTTCTTTATAACTATTTTTGTTGACATTGCAAAAATAGACACATTAACCTACAATACTGAGTCTAAAATACAATTTCCCAAATAGCAACTTCTTGGTTTTTTTAATTGTTGCAAAAAAGCCATATCAGCATGACTTTGATTACCTGAACTTTAACTACCTGAACACTTTTGCTCATGTGATATTTCTTAATCACACTTAAAGACTTTGGTCATACACCACCCACACTAATGTAAATACAGTCCCTCACACAAAAGTACGAGGCATAAGTTAAGTTTATTTGTGACCTTCTTCAATATGGAGTGAGTTGACAATGATATTTGTTTTTCTTTTTGATAGCACTGATTGAGTCAGATAGCAGTGGTCCAGTATTTTGTGTATGTGTGTGCATATGTTTTGCTCTGAAGTGTGCTAGAGAGGTGCATTTGATCTTAATGGTGATATATTCTCCATCAGCGCTGTCACGATACATCACTTAAGCGAAGACCTGCCGCAGCTGCCCTGTTGAGGTGTGGCTTATTACACCACCCCAAAGTTCATGAATAATAAACAGGGATGAAGTGCCATCTAAGCTAAGAGCCTGTGAAGCAATATCCTCGTGGCAACGTCACCTCACCCTCCGGCCCTGCCACCGTCGTCCCTCTCTCATCCCCCTCCCTCCTGCCACGGGACACCATGTTTATGCGTGATGCCTGTTTCATATGTATCGGCCACATAATTTCTGCTGTTGTCCTAGGAACTGATGACACGCTCGGCATTAGGAGTGAAGACCTGCACACAAGGGCCCGACTCTTGCTTTACTTTACAGCCATTGCCAAAATGCTGCTGCATTATCCACACAAACACACATATATAGATGCTCAGATAAAATACAAGGGGTTGTTGTTTTTCATACATCTTTGTGAATAGCAATTGTGTGTGAGCGCGCTTATTTGCAGTTTGCTTACACTTTGCCTGCTTGTGTCTTATCAAGCTAGGAAGAAAAAAAAAAAAAAAGGAAAGGTGCGCGGACAATCATTCCGCACAGAAATAAAGGCCTTATTATACCTCACATCTTGCTTTGGTGTCAAGTTGATCCAACCATTTTGAATTTTCTTGTTCTTTCCTAATCTGCTCCTGATCTGAATGGAAGAAAAAGAATACATAATGCATATTATGGACACGTAAAAAACAGTACTTTATTAATATTTAATCTGAAGATGCGAATGTCTCAGTATTTCCATATCAAAACAGATTTTTGACATTTTGACATTTTGTTAAGTCTGGGCTCATTTTTAAATTTCAGCTGTTCTCGTTGCTTCTTTGGTTTATATGGCTGCAACGCAGATCCTTTTGCATGCCGTTCCAGTAACACTGATTTGTTGGTAAACTGATAAAGCTGGCTTAGCTTTTGTATGTTCTTTATGATTTTATGGTACAGCTCTTGTTTCTGCAATACATTAAACTGTGAGAACTAATGGAAGCTGGAATTCAAGAATGGATATCCTTGAAGAAACAAAGACATAAAAAAGCAATATACATGCATAAATAATTTTGGGGTCTGTAAAACATAAAAAGAAGTTTCTTAGAGTCTGAATTTATTTCATAAAAAATACAGACAGTAATATTGTGAAATTGTGTACAATTTAAAATAGCATGCCTATTTAAATATATTTTAGAACGTAATTTATTCCTGTAATGGCAAAGCTGAATTTTCAGCAGCCGTTACTCAGATTCAGTGTCACATGATCCTCAAGAAATCATTCTAATATGCTGATTTAATTCTCAAGAAACATTTATTATTATTATCCATGTTTCAGGATTCTTTGAAATACTAAGACAATGGTAGTGTTGTAAGGGAAACAGGTCAATAATTTAGCTCAAAGGGAATCATTTAAGATTTTAAAGGGAACTCCACCATTAATATGTAAGGGAATTAGGACAGAATCACTGTTTTACGGCTGATCACTGAGACGGCCTGCGATTCAGTGAACGAGCCGTATCGACAGCAATTCTGCAAGGGATATCTATATCCAAAATATAGTGAAAACACTATTAATTAGAACAGTAACAAGATAGGCAGTTTAAGACATTAACTTGTAAGAACAAAACACAAGATACTTATCTTTTCCATATAAATAAGGCTTTATAGGATAAATCTAAGACATATAAACTAATCTAACACATGAACACACGCATTCACACAAGTTTTCAGAAAGAGAGAGAGAGGAAATAATTAAAGAGAATGAAAAAGTGAAATCCCAAGTTTACAGCAATATATGCAATTGCATAGACCTGAACAACCAATCAAATCCAACCTTAAATTTTTTAAAAAAAAAACCCTCGCATTGAGTTCCTCAATGAGGTTAAAATTTAGATTAACTGCACCAGTTCAGTTTAGAATCTGGAGGTACTTGCTTTCTGTGTTGCGGGTTTCCCTTTCTTGTCTGGTTGCTGAAACGGGTTTCCCGAGGTTGCTGATTGGCTTGAGGTTCAGTCTTGGGAAGCCAGTGAATGGGCGTTGGCTGGCGACGCGGAGCTGTGGTCTGCAGTTGAAGGGTAGACAGCACTCTTCTGGAAGATGCGGCGTTAGGCTTAACTCAGAACACGAAACTCTCAACGGAAAATAAAACAAACTAAAGAAATAGAAATAGATGTAAAGTTTGACGAGGCCAGGTGGCGTTTCTTCTCATGGTTTGGGAGGAGCTGGCGTGTAAGCCAGAGCACGCTCAAAACTAAAGAAGCATGACTAGGAGTGAAAAGCTAAAAGCCGCATGGCTAAAAGCTAGACACAAAAAGTCAGACCCGCAAAAAGGCAAAAGGCAAAAGACCAAAAAGCGCAGTTTGATGGTGTGCTGAGTATTTAAACCAGGCTGTTTAAAACACCCCAAATGGTGTCTCGACCAATTTTAGCTCGGGGTGTTGCAATGTTTCTCATTCCCATTCATAAATCAACTGTTATCTCATCATTCACATGACCTGCGTTTTTCACGCTCTGGTAGAGTATAATTTTGGACATGATTTCTTTAACAAGAATATGATACATTTGACAACGTAGTGATTAGAATAAATGTTTCAAGCATGAAGATTCAAACTCACACATATCAAACATGAATACGACCCCTTAAGCTACTCAATAGTTATTAACAATACATACACAAATAATTAAGACATGATGGTTAAACATGTGGGATAGATACATGATATGGGGTTAGATATACAGCAATGGTTAGTTGCTCGAGTCCATTTAGTGTCATTTAGGTGCATGGAAAAGCAGTTTCCGTGCCATTCTGTGAATGTATGAAGACCAGAGATTAAAATGTCTGTAAGGAATTTTAGTCTTTTCTCTGTCGTGAGGTGGGGGAAATCAATTTACGGGGCTTGTGACTGTAGTTACTATCATGTGATAGTCATGCGGTCATCTCTTTTGACCATATTCTTGATACTTGCCCAAAATTTACAATCTCTTGACTTGTCAATGTGTTCTTTGGTGTTAATGTTGAAAACTGTTCTGTGACAGGGTCTTAGGTTTAGGCTTGCTTCAGAGAGGCCGGGGTCTGATTTATGACATCCTGTTGCCTTGGGCCTCTGTGGAATTTGGACTCCTAATGTTTCAACCATGTTTTGACCAAATATTAGATTGTCTGATTCGGTCTGATATCCCACATACCCCCCTTCGATCGGCGATGTGTTGAGTTGAAGACATCGGCGAGCGCTGGAGAAACAAAGGCAAAAGAAGCAGACAACCACAGCAAACAACAAGACACCTCCATCACAGTTACTGTACTGGAGCAGGCAACAGGTTATTTAGGTACAGGTAGTAAAGTTCAACTAGTCAAAATAGTTTAGTAAATTGAAATATATTTTAATTCCATCTGGAAATTGTTCTAATTTGGTTCAGTACATTGATTCTTCGATCAAATTTTGTGATTAAATTAGCTTGTTTCCTCTAAGTTGTCTTAATTTAAAAATGTTCACCTTTAGTTTCTGGTGACATCATGAAATGTAAAATGAACTGACCTAAGGTGCGTGGAGCTCTCTGGCTTCCATTCAGTTTAGAATTACTGGCGGATATTAGGTATGGTGAGTCAATCCTAATATCAGACCTCTGACCCTTGCAGGGTGTCTAGGTGTTACACCTACTAAGGAAAGAGAGGAAGGAATCAGTATAGGTAAAAGAAGAACAAACAAACCTAAGCTGCTGTGGATTTCCTAGCATGGCTTACAACTACTGTTGAGCTAGGATGTCGTGTGCAGATAGTGTGTCATGTACCTTAAATTAGTGTCAGGTGTTCTAACTATTGTGAGGATAGCTGCATGTTTCTTCATGGTGGGTGCATGTAACTTTATGTTATGCTAAAATTAGGATATTCTACTTGTGGGAAGAAAATGTTTGTTGAATGTGTTATCAGTAGATGTAGTTACCTCTGGGTGTAGGTAATGTTGTGCGTGTGTTAATGGTGTAGTGTATGTGTAGTCAGATCTGTTTCAGTCTGTGTTGTCTCCCCCCTTTGCTTGTATGTCAGTGAAGACGGGCTCTCTGCATCCTTGGCTTGGATGCGGGCGTGTCCATGATCTAATGGGGGTCATTCCAGCAAGGCAGGAAGTTCTTTAGCAGACATTCGGAGGTAGTTTGCATCGGTTGTGTGAAGCTGGGGTGGAAACTTTGTCTCCTATGCTGCATTCCTCTTGTGATGCCTTCTGGTTAGTGGCAGACTTTCTGACCTTCTGTGCTTTGGTGGTTGCTGTTGCACAGACAGGAATGTGGTTCTTGGAGTTGATTTGACAGTTTGTTAGTGAGCGATGGGTGACTGAGGTGATGTTCTTTGGTACCTCAGAGTTTCATCAACAGTTGTCCGTGAGAGACTTGCTCGTTCTGGGTGGATGTTGAACAGGTGCTTGTCATCTCTGATGTGGTGTTCCAGGTGATCACCGGCCTTCCGTTCTGGCGCTGGTCACAGCGAGCATGACTCAACCTTGTGGTCATCCATGTTCAGCTTTTCTCGAAGGAACTCTTTCATTTGTCTCATGACTTGTTCCATGTCATCTGAGGATAAGCTGTCTTGCTCTTCTGCATACTCAACACTGTGCATGTCTGAGTGGTGCTGAGGTGGGTATTGTTGTCGCTTACCCACACGAGTTGCTCTTTGATGAGTCAGGCGATTACCTTTGGATATCTGGTTAGGTTTCCAGTTGTTCCTAACTTTTGGGTTTCTTGAGAAGCGTGGCCGTTCCCATGGATTTTTCCAGCAGCTGGGCTGAAAGCTGTCGTGGACATGAGGGTCACGTTCTCTGTGCTCTTGATGGAAGACTCTGGTGTCGTGATGCCACTAGGTGTCGTCCAGTGCAAGGGTTGAGTCTTTGGTTACAGAGTTCAAGAATGCGGATGTTTTGTTACCTTTCTTTGAGGCCAACTTCTGCTTGTTGTAGGCCTTCTGTGTTAGATCACGCAACTGTTGGATGGTCATGGAGCGTGGACAGGCCATGACGCCTAGATGGTGGCTGACTCCAGGGTGCAGGTTTCTTAGGAAGAGGCTTTTGAAGTTCACATCCTCTTCAAGGTCAGGTTCGTTGTGTGCACCAAAGTAGGATTGTCGGAGTCGGTTGTAGTAAGCTGTGGAACCTCTGTCGACCTTGCTTGATCTCCAAGCAGTTAACGTACAAGTCAGACTCAGGTCTGTAAACTCTTAAAAGGACCTCACGAAGAGCTGGTAGCGTGACTTTGTTGGACTGGGCTGTCGATCTAGGAAGTTTCATACCTCAGGACTTGATGTGGCTCTTAAGAGGTATAACCTGTCTCTGTCAGTCACAAGAGGTCTCATTTCCAGATAAAACTCGATATCTTGCAGGTAGGCCTGGATGTCGTGGCCCTCTGCAGAGTTTGGGTTGAAACTGCTGATGTTTTTAGACAGCTTGTTGAGGTCTTTGATGGTCATCCCAGGTGCAGCTCCAAGGTCTGCTTGGATGAGAGGTATTCTTTCGTTGGCAGGAAAGGCTTGTGTGGCGAAGGCAGGTGAGGTTTTGGGTTGTGGCCCTTCGCGCCTTTCGTCATATGCCGGTTCTTGGATATGGGACTCTGCTCTGCTCAGCAGTGGTGAGGCTGAGAGATGCTTCTCTTTTCTTGGCTCTTGTTTCAGCCCATAAGCATCTTTGAGTTATTTTCTGACCATGTAGAGCTCAACGTTAGTATTGTCTAGTTGTTGGTTCAGATTGTTCATTTCAGTTCTGTACCTTTCAAGGTGGTCTTCAAAGGTACTGATTTCAGCATTCTTGTCTCCGATGTGATTCTTGGCTTTCTCTAGTAGCTGTTCGGAATACTGGAGTCTGTTTACCAGTCTTTCTGGACAGCCTTTGAATTTGCTGGTCGAGCGGGCTGCTGCCAGGGTGCTGAGAGTTCACTAAACGTTCCGGTGTTTACTGCTCCCTCGCGTTGGGTGTGCTTTGAGTTGATCTTGAAATTTCACCAGTTGTCTAGCTGGGTGAGCACGTGTCGCTACTTCTGAAGGTGGGTTGATGTGCTTGTTTCTTTCTTTCCCCCCCCCCCACTCAGTTTCCGCTGGGTTGTGAAGGCGTAGCTTAGGGAGATGGTGATTTTGATAGCTCCTCGTGGTTGTGGTCTGGTTGAATCTTGTGTCAGGAATCTTCTCAGGATTAGGATTATTATTAAAAATAATAAAAGTTCAAATGTCTTGGGGGTGAGGCTGTCTGTCATGCCTCTCAGCCAAGTGTTCACATCTTCCCCATAGGCAATGGGGTTTGCAGTCTGCGGCATTTTGGCACGCCAGGGAGAAGAGAGACTGACACAGATCTGTGTAGAGTAGAAGCCTATGTGTGGTGGGACAACTAAGTGTGGTATCAGTGACTGTGACACACTAGTGAAGTGTGGTGATGATTGTTTTGGTCTCAGGTGTCTAAGTAGATTAGGGATGCAAAGACTCCGTCACTTCTAACGAGGAATAGGAAAAAAGAGAGAAAAAGGTAAAAACAATTCAGTAAAAAAAACAATTCCTTTTTGGTTGAGATAATTTTTTTTTTCAATTGAATGTGGTTATCAAGAAGTTAAACAATATTATTAAATCTCTGTTTTAAACAAAAGAATGCAATAATAATGTTGATATCTCTTTTCTTAGTCTGACAGGATTGACACCGTACACCTTACAGTTGTGCCGCTCACCAGGGAGGCTGCGAAGGCGACAGTTGTTCAACACATTTCTATTAAATTGATCTCAGCGTTGGATGAGATACTAAAATTTGGATTGCGTTTCCAAATGTAGGAAGGTTAGGAAGAACAAGGAGGGGTTGATTACAATCAAATTCATACGGATGATTCGTCTTTTTCAACAAGATTATGTATTTCATTCACATAGGATTGATTGATGGTTCTTACAGGTCCCTACGCATGTGAAGAGTAAAGAGGAAAGAAAGCAGGAGGTGACAGGAGAAAAGGGAAGGAGAACTCAGGAGTTTACTCAGTAAACTGAGTGGATCGCGTCCACTAGCAGGCTCTGATGCTGTTATACCCACCTACGAGTAGAGTGTTCTTCTTAGTTGCTGCACAACTAATCAAAAAAAATAAAATTTGAGGGAAAGAACATTGTCTTTCTAATTTATTTGAACTCGTAATGAGGGATAACACTGTCTCATATTAGGGCTCGGGTGTGTCGTTCCCAAGCTAGGATCTCCAGAGGAACACGAATGGTAAAGTAAAATTAAAAGTAATAAATGGGCAAAGTAAGTAGAAAGGAAATTAAATAACGAAGGAAATCAAAATAAAACAATAATGGCTAAGTGTATAACCACAGGAAGAAAAGGGGTAAAACGCAATAAAATAATGAGTAAGTATAAGTCTGAATAGAATTTATTGATAGGTAATAAAATCAATTAGGTAGAATAAGTTTATTAAACTTTAAAGTTCAAGGCTTATTCGTACCTAAGATGATTAGGCATAAGAGGGAATACTAGAAATAATGATCATATGAAATGATCTGAGGGGGAAATTTGAATGATTCCAAATAAATTTAATGTTTTAATTAAATTTGAATTTGGCACAATTAATAATTGTGAGTTAGTATCTCCCTTTCTAGTAAAATAAGATAAAGTGGTAAGAAGTGAGAAAAGGGAGGAATAAGAGAGAGAAAGAGACCAACAGGTGTATTAGTTTAGATGTTTAAAGGGTTAAATCACTTTATCGTTGCCCAACAGACACTGAATTCAACCACTGGATGTTAATGCTAACTGCTAACCTTTGAGGCTAAAGGCTTTAGCATAGACTTCAATGTAAACAACTGTTTCGTTAGCTTAGCCACCCGTGCGGTTTGTTTACAATATCGTTGCTGTGCTGCGCGTGCGCAGTTCAGAGTTGCTTCGGAAGTAGGTTCAGACTTCCGTGTCACGATCGTAACTATGGCAACCAACACACGCTCTAGTGGCTAGCATGTGAATAGTTGCATTGCAAGTACAGTTAAGCATATTACACGAAATGTCGGCGCATTTCAACACTGTACAAATAACAACACCGCTTTGGTTGGTTTTACGATGTGGCGCTTAAACTCTCGGTTGTTCGGAGTTAGATTTAACTTTATTCAAACAGCAGCTTTGTGCTGCAGTTAGGGCAAACAGTAATAACGATCTCAGCAGATCTTTAAATCTCCGTGCCAGTTTCTCTGGACACTTAAACAACAGGTTTTCTTCGCTGTTGATGCAAAGTTAATATTCACTTACACGCCATGTTAAGCGAAATTAAATTTACTTTGTGAACAGCCACAGGCAGACAAAACATTTATCTAGTAAGTTTAACTCAGGAATCGAATAGAATTGGCATAACAATGGAACGCATTGAAAGAAAACTATGAATAATAAGGCTTTGATAAGAAAATTGAGGAACACGCTCAAACTATTTTTTTATCCACCTATTTATTTCCCTTTTAATTACTGCAGGTTAGTTCCGTTCAGCTAACGGTGACTGAGATTCAGGGAGTATAGCGATTGAAAAACACTGGGACACGCAGTGAAATCAAGTCAGCTATAAAACAAGGCATTACAAAAATGAGGAACACGCTCAATTTCCACCTTATTGTACGATCTCAGATGTTAACTAAGTTCACTTACCGCAGTTTAACAATGAAGAGGCGGACTCGAGTTACAGCCTTCTCTGTATTCAAGCGGTCGCGCGCTGCTTACGTCACACACGCGACACACACACACACACACACACCAGTCTTCAACAGAAGCTTCTCATATTTCATCCGCAGCAATGGAAATATGAAATAACTTGGCTTTTTGCTCACAATTTAGGTTAATAATTGCCCGCATTCTCCACCAATTACTGTAAGGGAAACAGTTATATAATTTAGCTCAAAGGGAATCATTTAAGATTTTAAAGTGAACTCCACCAATAATATGTAAGGGAATTAGGCCAGAATCACTGTTTTACGGCTGATCAACCGATTCAGCCAGCGGTTCACTGAACGGGTCGTATAACATCAACTCTGCAATAGATATTAATATCCAAAATATAGTGAAAACACTATTAATTAGCACTGTAACAAGATCGGCAGTTTAAGACATTAACTTGTGAGCACAAAACACAAGATACTTCTCTTTTCCATATAAATAAGGCTTTATTGGATAAATCTAAGACATATAAACAAATCTAACACATGAACACACGCATTCAAACAAGTTTTCAGAAAGAGAGAGAGAGAAAATAATTAAAGAGAATGAAAATGTGAAACCCCAAGTTTACAGCAATATGTGAAAATGCATAGACCTGAACAACCATCAATCACTTAATTAACCCTCGCACTGCGTTCCTCAATGAGGTTAAAATTTATATTAAATGCACCAGTTCAGCTAGGATCTGGAGGTACTTGCTTGTGTTGCCTGTACGGGGGTTCCCTTTGTTGTCCTTGCAGAAAAGGGGGTTTCCCGAGGTTGTTGATTGGCTGGAGGTTCAGTCTTGGGGAGCCAGTGATTGGGCATTGGCTGGCGACGCGGAGCTGTTGTCTGCAGTTGAAGTTTTAGACAGCACACTTTCGGAGATGCGGCGTTAGGAAAACTTAACTCAAAACACGAAACTCTAAACGGAAAATAAAACAAACTAAAGAAATAGAAATAGAAATAGAAGTAAAGTTTGACGAGACCAGGTGTCGTTTCTCCTCATGGTTTTGGAGGAGTTGGCGTGTAAGCCAGAGCACGCTCAAACTAAAGAAGTATGACTAGGAGTGAAAAGCTAAAAGCCGCCTGGCTAAAAGCTAGACACAAAAAGTCAGACCCGCAAAAAGGCAAAAGGCAAAAAGACCAAAAAGCGCAGTTTGATGGTGTCCTGAGCATTTAAACCAGGCTGTTTAACACACCACAAATGGTGCCTCGACCAATTGTAGCTCAGGGTGTTGCAATGTTTCTCCTCCCAATACATAAATCAAAAGTTATCTTATCAGTCACATGGAATTTCCCCCCTCTTGCAGAGTATAATTTTGGACATAATTTATATAACAAGAATATGATACATTTGACCAAGAATTGACTGGGAGAAACGTTTCAAGCAGGAAAATTCAAACTACACATACAAGCCATGGAATATGACCCCTAAGCTCTTCAATAGTATTAACAATACATTCACAATAAGTGATTAGAACATGATAGTCAAATGTGTTGGTTACATACATGATATGGAGTTATGTATATAGCAATGGTTAGTTGCTCGAGTCCTTTTAGTGTCATTTGGGTGAATGGAAAGGCAGTTTCCGTGCCATTCTGTGAATGTATGAAGACAGAGATTAAATGTCTGTAAGGAATTTTAGTCTGTCTGTTCTTGTCGTAAAGTGGGGGAAGTCAATTTACAAGGAGCTTGTGACTGTAGTTACTATCGTCTGATGGTCATGCGGTCATCTCTTTGACAATTTAATCTTGATCACTTGCCCTAAAATTGACAATCTCCTTGGAATTGTCAATGTGTTCTTTTGTGTTAATGTTGAAACTGTTCTGTGACAGGGTCTTAGGTTTAGGCTTGCTTCAGAGAGGCTGGGGTCTGATTTATGACATCCTGTTGTCTTGGGCTTCAGTGGAATTTTTGTGACTCCTCGTGCCTCAACTCGGTTCTGACCAAATCTTAGATTGTCTGATTCGGTCTGATATCCTACAATAGTGTATAATATCAAATCAAAGACATACAAACTGACTACTAAATATAAAAGTATACAGTATATAGATTTATAGGATGCTTAAAGTTTCTTCCTTTCTTTCTTTCTTTCTTTCTTTCTTTCTTTCTTTCTTTCTTTCTTCTCCAGAACACTTTGAGGCAACACATGTGTGGAATATTCATCATGTTAAGCCATTAAAACTAAAGTAACAAAAATGCAGCTGAATAATTCAGCTGGACAAAAAATAATGACTATATATATCTTTTTTTTTCATCAATATATTTTATGACGCGCACACGCACACTGAAAACTAATTAACAAAATACAGCTTTTTTTGGCCATTCAGAATTATTTATGGCCAGGAAATTTTCTCAACTTGCTTGTCAATGGCAGAAATAACTTAGTGTTCAAGGTTGGCTAAAACATAGTTTTATACCCACAACATTTGTTGGGGAGGAAATGTGTCCCTTCAAAGCTCATGTAACACCGGCACCACTGCTAATGCTATACATTAGCCACTGCCATTTATTCGTCAAATTACAGACAGTATTAGGTTGAAATGGGATTTCTTATTTCTTTTTCCATCAGAAGAATGTGAGACTTTAATTGATTACATCTGTCTCCAGTTACTTCATTATTCACCTAAATTTGAACAGGTGGGAAAGTGCTCTGCTCGTGGATTCAAGTGGACAACAGCTCCCTCACACAGACGCTCATTTTTTGTTTCTCCTAATCTCTCTCTGCTTTCACTTTGATCTTTTTTTCTATTCTCCTCCCTCTCACTATTGCTACTGTCTGCCCAATGACTCGTTCAGTTCCTTGTTTTCAGTTTCTCCTGATGTTCTTCCGTTCACTCTTTTTTCGTACCTTTCCACACGCGACAACACGACTTTTTCCTGACTGAAGCACTTCCTTTCACAACCTTCCCCCTTTGAGATCATATGCGCACCCACCCCGTCCCCGTCACCGTCCCCGTCCCATCCCCCAGCCTGCGCTGGCCCTCTGCCCGAACACACATTTGTGTCTGCCTTTTGAGTGTTTTCAGAGGCCCATTAAACAGCACCTTGGCAGGGCCCGACACACTCACCTCACCCCTTAGACCTACAGAATGAAGGAAGGTTATCAGATTCCCTTATCCATGCCAGACACACACACACACATTCACAGAAATTAAAGTTTGGAGGTAGCTTGCACATAGAAGCTCTTTGCTTCCTCTACCTAACATTAGGGAATTAAATCAAACTGGATTTCCCCAGCAGCCACTGGGACTGTGAAGTGGGCTTGAAGCCAGCGTGTCTGGTCACTGTCCGGACTCGATACCCTCAAGCTGAGAAGGTGGGGTTGGACTAGGGTGTAGGGGTGCACCTCTTAAATCTGGGTATGCTACAACTGTGCCTTCTGCTGGCCAATGGGAGAAACTCAAGTGTGCAGGACGGAGGCTCCTGTGAGTGTAACTTAACACATGTTATCGGGTGCTAAATACCACACTGACTTTCACTGAGAATAACATAGATGCATTCAGCAGAAACTAGAAGCATGACCTCTTGAGATAGGGTCAATGACTAACTTACCAACAACACACTGTAGTGACCATACTAGCAAAAGCCAACACCAAAACAGAGAAAAATCATCATTACAATCACACTTAAACAAACCAGTTTTGAACCAGAAGCAAGTTGTCATGAAAATTGTCCAAAGTCATTGCTAATTTAAGATTTAATGGGTGCCAGTGAAGGAATGTGTCTAATTACCATAACAAGGAGGCTGATATAAATATAGGTCCTCAGTGCTGCAGCGGTGGCTGTTTGATGCGACTGTACACAGATGTGTCAGAGTCAATCATCATACCTTCTTGCACCTGCAAAAATGGAGCATGAACTCATGGAAGGAAGCTGAGAGAAAGACATGAGAGAGGACAGGAGTGGAGAAGAGCAGAAAGGAACGAAAGCAGGCTAGAGGAAAAGAAAAGTAATGCGTGGAAAGTAAAAATGAGGAGGAGAGATGAAGCAAAAAGAGACAAGAGGAAAAGAAAAAGGAGTGGCAATGAAAGGAAAGGAAAGGAAAGGAAAGGAAAGGAAAGGAAAGGAAAGGACAACAAGTCGAGATGAAAATAAGGAAAGGAAAACAAAAGGAAAAGGGATACCATAGGATATGACACAAAGTGAGACGAGATAAGAGAAAGGGAAAATAGAAAGCATATCCAAAAGAAATGTAAGGGGATGAGACAAAGAGAGATAAGTTGAGAGGAAATAAAAAAGGAAAAGAAAAAGAGAAAGGAGACAAGGCGAGACTAAACAGGTGTTCTGGAAGGAAACAAAAAAAAGATGAGATGAGATGAGATGAAGTGAGACAATATGAGAGGAAAGAAAACAAAAAAAGGAAAAGAGGAGGAAATAGAAAGAAGACGAAAAATAAACAAGGCAAAGCAAGGGAAGGAGATGAGACGAGACGGAAGGAAACGAAAAATAAACAAAAAAGGTGAAGGAAGGAAATGTAAGGAAATGAAAATGAAAGGGGGAAAGAAAAGGAAACAAGCTAACATGAGAGGAAAGCAAATAAAAACAAAAAAGGAGAGGAGACAGGGTGCAAAGAAAGAATGAAGTGAGAGAAGGGAGTGAAAGAAAGAAGACAGATGTAAAAGAGAGAGAGAGAGAGCAACAAGCTAATGGAGAAGTGGATATTTTGATTTGACTTGTGAGTTTGATGACTACCTCCCTCCGCCACCTGTGAAGGTCTCTGCACCATCAAAGCACATTAGACACATTAGGCCCATGCTTACTTATGAGCAAGATAAAAAGCTGTGGGGCCTCTGCCTTCTCAAGCTGTGAGTGGAATAGCTTTGCAATTTGCCTGCAAAAAAAAAAACAGCATTTTGATCTTAATGAATATAAAATGGCTGCCATTAAAAGTAAAACAGATTATTTTGGGCTTTTCAGGGTGTGCGGCTCTCTGACAGTCTTGGAGGGCCACTATGATCTTTCATTAAAACCTCACAGCGGGGTCCCCTCCGCGGCCGACCGGGGCCTCAGCCCTCAAAGAGATTGGCTGCATTTAAAAGTCATTTTCATAAATCTACACAGATTTTCTGAAATTCAGTAATGAAAGCCATGCGAGAGGGGCCGGCAGCTCAGAAGCTGGGCCTCACCACTTTCGCTGAGCCGATGGTCACACTAGTTATGGAGAGAGAGGGGGGACCAGACCCATCCGTATCACCCCCATGGCAGCACGCCACATGAGCCTCTGCCTGATCTATGCTTGTTAATGACTAGCATGTGCTAATTACTGTCAGTAGCCAGGTTCGGGCTCACAGCGCTACAGATCCCCAACATAGGCTACCTGCCCAATCGAGGGCCTGGACGCCGCACACTTTTAATTGCATTAAACTTTGCCTAGTGATTTGCTTCGCTGGGAGAGAGAGGGAAGGACTGACAGCTGGCCAGCTCCGCTAATGGACCTTCGGAAATCCAGCAGGGATGGATGTTATTGGTCTTGTTTTTATTCATCTGTGTGATCTTGACATGGTACCAAGACACTCTAAAGCATCTCGCACATCTTCTGGGACTGAACGCTGCCAAAACCCTACCATTGTATATTAGCCGTCACCTAATGTTGAAGAAGAGGAGGTAAACTCTTTGTCATATCGTTAAAGGTGCACTAAAGTCATTAATTGTTGACATTGCACTGGTTGATATGACATGGACAGGTTGTCTGTGGCTTTATAGATTAATCTAAAAGCAAACATTTTAGGTTTGTTAAGTTAGTCGGTTAGGATTAATTTATTCCACGAGTGAAAATGTCCAATAAAATTGAGGTTGCTGAGATAATGCAAGGTCATGTGATCCAGCTAGTCATGTGATCTCAACATGGCGGTCCCCATTTGGCAGAGCTGTTCACCTTATTTTTGAACATGAAAGTAAGCCATTTTCTGTGAATGTGTGAGAGCGATTCATTAGCCACTATGAGTAAATGGCTAAAATATCTGATATCGAAAGCCCTGCACATTCAAGTAAAAAATTTGGTGGATTATTGTTCAAAAACAGAGTATATTATTAGTAACGTATTATTATTTTAAACATTACTTAATATTACAAAACTTGAATCCCTTACAATTAACAATCTGCCAGCACTAAATATGAAAATTCCACTACTATATAATACTAAAACTAAATTTGAAAAAAAAAAATAAACCAAAAAATAAACCTAATAATAACTAAGTGAAAACTAATGAGAACTAAATTAATCGAAAACAAACAAACAAACCACTACTAAATAAAAATATAAATAGCATGAGTAGGGTCCCACCATGTAAAATAAAACTATTTTGGAAAACCTAAAAAAAACATAAAATAGTGCACCTTTAGGTTTTCACTTTAAAGGGGACTTCGGATGCAAAATTCACTTTTACATGGTGTTTGCATATAAATGTCTTAGCAGTGTGTGGAGACAATCACCCAACAATGATAAAAATCCCCGAAAAAACCTAAACAGTCTCAATTATCAAGCCGTTTTAATTTTCTGAGCAGTATGACGTCATACTGCTCAGGCCCTGCCCAAGACCTCTGATGGACTGTCCTGTATTTTGGCATATTTACGGCCTCAGCCAGTTGTACGCTGTCCGCCATTTTCTCCACGCTCGAGCAGCTGTAGCAACAACGTCTCGTAAGCAATGCAGGTGTTTTGTAGTTGGATGTAAAAGTGAACAGAGTCTTAATTTTCTCCCGACATGAGAGCCACTGAGGACGCAGTGGATTAGTTTTGTTTTTGATGGTAAGGCAACAAAAAATAGAATAGAGAGGTGGGGTGAGCAGTAGCTCATTATCATTTAAAGAGATGTGCACCGAATGGGTTGCTGTGAACAGAGCTGTTTTAACAAGGTAAAAAAGGTTGTTGTTTTACACGACCATTGAGGAATTCGATTTTTTTTTACACAACCACTGAGAATTTTTTTAGGTTGCAGACATTTTATGAGACCCTAAAGAATCATAGACTCTTAAGAAAAAAATGGTTCTAAACAGTACCAGAAAACGGTTCTTCGGCTTGTAACAATAGCAGAACCCTTTTTATAGGGTTCCATAAAGAGCCATGCTTTGAAAGTGCTATACAGAACATTAATGGTGTTATAAAAACATTTTTAATGATAGTTTATTTTCATGAATTAGTATATTAGTATATTTATATAATTAATATTAGTATTATTAATATATTATGTATTAATATTGTTTTTACCCCTCTATCTGCCTGGTCTTATAATATATTTTACAGGCGTACTATTAGGTTTAAAAAAAAACAAAAAAAAAACAACATGTTGTGTCAATTAGGTACTTTTATTTTATTTAATGATGTGAAATTGTAGCAAAAATGACAGTGATCTAACCGTTATTAGCAGAATGCATTAATAAATGAAAATTGACACTGAACATAAATAAATACTTAAGGAAGTAAAACAAAAATATACACAGGAAAATAGTGTAATGAAGATCAAGTTCCAGTTAAATACTGTATTTTCGCAATCCTCTATGATGCCTTTAAGTCCATCATTATGTGTATTTTGGTGTGATTGAGTGGCAGTTTTTCTCTCCAGATGATTGCTGAAGTTGTAGGATGTGACAGCATCTAAAATGCACAACTGAGTTTAGAGTTACAATGTGTCTCCTTCCCATTTGTTTATGTAAAAACAATTGTTTATGAAGGCCTAACGTAGTATGTGTACGCACTTCACAATGTTATATTTATGCATAAACCCAAGTAATAATAAAATAAAATAAAAATTCTAACAATATGGACCATAAATTCAATGTCTTTGTTTACGTACCAACTTGTGGAAAATGGGCATCCGATGACCCTTTAAGCGATAAGCACCTTTAACCTTTAAGCGATGCAACTTTTCCAAGTTGCAATGCTTTAAAAGTTCTGAACCCTTCAAGGCAGGCCACTGCAAATCTTTGAATCTTGGGCAAAAATAATTTGCTGTAGAGGCTGTCTGCAAGGAGCAAAACGGGAAGTTTGGCAAAAACTTTAGCAAAGTGCTTGCTGTACTGCACGCTGCTCAGGGCTTAGTGTCTATCTTCTGGATCACTGTAATATGCATGAGCACCGGACAGTGAGTTACACATCCATTAATGTATGCACTGATCTGTGGCCTTCTGGGTCAGTCTTAATCCCTTTCATGCAAAAATCACTCTCTACACATTTTCATCTTCCGTTTGCAACAACTTAGATCTTTCTCTTGGACATCTCTGATATATCTCTACAAACAGAAAACATAAGTAGCATGTCATATCTGTAGGCAAACAAACGAGTAAATACATGAATTATAGATCGAGAAATAAATGAGGATGATACATGGGTATCTGAATGCCTCCGCGGAGTGATGTACAAACAGCGCACGGGCGACACACAGAATGATTGGCTCTGCCTGCAATCCCCTGCTAAGAGAGAGTTTAGGGAAGGACATACACATCCACATACCACACACACACACACCCTGAGACAGACACTTCAACATCATGGTCTGAGATCCAAAGGGAAATTAGTGGGCACTTAGCTCCACACATGTCGAGTGTTTTAGCTGGGATCCAGGCCATAAGATCCAAGCAGCAGCACATGAAAGAGACTCAACTGCCCTCCAGCTTCCAGCCCTCCTCCACTACATTGCAAATACCTCAAAGAGAGATGTTTGCTTCCACACACAGACGTTTCTCACGTCTGAGCGCATATGAGTACGTGATCGCGCTTGGTTCCGCTGTAAAAACAGCTAAGGGATGTTGTTGCTGACAAAAAGATTACCATTCTTTTTCTAATCATCTCCGATGACTCTCCATTCACTGTACCATTTGTGCTGTGAGCTCATATACTTTCTACGTTCACTGTAAATACCCAATTTTCTTGTTTATATAAATATCAAAATCTACCCAAGGTGTTAATACCATGTAAAACTCACTGATATTCATATGTTGTGACACACAAATAGTGGCTTAATGAGAACTCCCACGCTCCCTGAGTCATTTGACACAACTCCAAAACATCTCTGTGATTGATGCAGCCAAGTATAATGCCTTTTCAGGTCTCATTGAAGTTTATAGCATACTGTTCACTAAAAATGAAACATTACTACATTTTATAAGCTGCTGCAATTTATGTGGCTGAAACATCAGCTGTCGGAGGGCAACAAATCCCCCTCACTCAGTGAATGTCGGCTCAGCTTTACCATACTCATATACTTTACCCCCTCCATTTATAATGCTAGTCAAGTTTTCTTATATGAAAACAGTTGTAATTTAGTATTCCCTCTCTCATCATTTAATTAAATAGGCTGCACTATATCTTTAAGACTCTAATATGCAAATGACCTCTCTTGATTAAATAACCTATTTGTTTTAGCATAGTTTACACTGTTTGTTTGTTTAACAATGGAGGTTAATTAATTGAATACTGAATATGTGCCATATCATGATACGCACATGGTTGACATTACAAACATTTCACATATTTCAGAGCAACTTGATTAGTTTCCATTAATGCTTAGGTTAGACTTTGCATTCAAAGTTTAGAGTGTTATTTGAACTCCTCAAATAACTTAATTCATCCATTCATTCATTCATTCATTCTTTTTTATTATTTTTTTTTTTTTAAGAGTTCAAGTTATGATTTTTCTTGATGTTGTTCAGATCCCTTTTTTTATGATATGTCCAATTGTTTCCACAAATGGTTAGCCTATTCTTTAAAATGTACTTAAACACCTCACAACAATTTTCCATGATTTGCCTGGTTGATTTTATAAATAGTTAGTAAAGAGTTAGGCTAGTCTTAACTTTAGAGCATATCTTCAACTCTTTTTCAAAACAAAAACAACAAGAAAAATCACATTTTACATGATGTCCAATTGTTTTTTTTTAAATACTTATGTTAGTCTTTGAAATTTACATTATAGTATAACTTGAACTCTTATATCCCTTTTTCCATGATTTGTCCAATTCAACATGGCCACCGCTCGTCACGCAGAGAAAGTGAAAGCCAGGAGTGGAAGTTTCAGGTCTGCCAACAGGCAGCACAGAACGTTCTAGGCCACTCAGCAGACCTCTGTGCTGTTTAGCGCCCACCACCCTGTTGTAATTCTGTGTTTATCAACTCTTTATTATGGGCGCATCATCATTTACAATGGTACCATCTGCTCATTACCTTTCCTGAGTATGGGGCAAATTGCTTTCACAGGGAGTTAACCAGGAGAAGGAAAATTGTCAGCAATAGAGAGAAAATCAAGAAACCTGCTCCCGTCTATTTGCAAAGGCTGTTACCCACACAAGAGATTCAGAAACACGTTTATCTTTTAAGGGGATAAAATAATTAGCCAGCTCTGGTTGTGCGAAAAGAAACAACGAGATTGGTAAATTAGAGCGAGAGGCCTCTGTCGAAATCAAATAAATTCGGAGCGTTTTATGGGTACCTGCAGCTGTGTAGCAAAAACAAATATCGCATATGACCACATGACTCTAATTTATCTGGTTCTCTCCTAAATTAACAGCCCAGGCCAGGCAATGGGAAAAACAGTAGGAAGTAGAAAATAGGAGAATTCCTATCTCATCTCTCGCATTTAGTCCATTAACTCTTCTAACCACGACGGATGAGGAGAGGCACTCGCTTACAAAAAGCACCCATCAGGGAAAAACACAAACGCCTAACACCTAAACCTTTACTCAACGTGGAGAATTAGACTGCCTTTCTCATCCACCGGTGAATATCGATACTGCGGGTGGCACCGTTTTCTCCCGAATTCATGGCAGAAGAGGGGAAGGGAGGGAGACCATCTGTTTCATTTTGCCTTTATACAGTGATGTATGGAAAAGCACATCCAAGAATTAATCCAAATTAAACCTTAAAAAAAATACAGATAAAAATAGTGAGAGAACAATCGTATATAAGAGACTCAAATATGACCTTCTGGGTCATTATATCATATGGCCTGTTACTTTCATTGGTATAAAATAAATGTGTTTCTAATCAGCATGAGCCAATCCAATCCAATAATTAAGCATATAGTCTCCAGACTCTTTGTAAATGAGATATCCAAGGAAAGACAGACCCAAAAGAAGGGTGTAGCAGAAATTCTGATGGATTGTGACAATACGGTATTAATGACAGAGACCAGCCCCACTCTTTCCCATCTGATTTATGTAACGGGTCATGCTGGCGCCTGTGTATGATAGATTTGATACTGTCGGGACGAGTTGTTAGACTTTTGGACATTCTCTAATGTGAAGGCTGACATTATTCATGATATTTTGGAAGGAATAGAGGCTAAAAGATATTTGACATTCAAGGATTGTGACCCTGCAGCTACGTGAAAATGTGTGTAGTGCACATTGAAGGCAGATGCCATCAGATGAATCAGTGGTCACTGGCACACAGCGCTATCAGAGCTCACACAATGTCAGGGCTGCAGGGCGGCCCCGTCCCAACACACACACACAAATATACATCAGTCTTGTTCTGACACAGTCTACTAGTTGTGATGGCTGAGCAACATAAGGGCCCGGACGACAGCCTCTAAAGAAAACTGAATATTTGTTCTCCTACTGTATCATGATGGAGATTATTCACATCTTATTTTTTTTTTATACTGAACTAATAATTTTTTTTACCTCCAAACACTAAACCTACTTGAATATATATCTGATAACAGAAACATTGAGATGGAGAATAAGCAGTGTTGAAATGTGAAATGATCCTGGTTTAACATTGTAAGCAGCAACTGATGATGGGAGTTTTGTATGTTCAACCTTGCATGAAAAGCTGGCATGGAATGAAAATTCGCCCCATCTATTTTTTTAAATGCATGTTACTGATCTTATTGTGAATGATTCATCCATTAATTTTCATAGGTTTTAATCAAAATATTATCCATTTATGTTCCAGTGAAACAATAGACCACTCTCAAGTGATGTATGCCAGACTTCTCCAATCATTCTCACAATCCACTTAAACCCTGACCCTGCAAACTTACATTTATCTGCCTTCATTTTTTAGTGTAACTCCCACATCTCAAAAGCCAATAAACAATGATGGATAGAAGCAAGAACCTTCATTTTTAGAAAAAAAAATCAAATTAATGAATCATTGACAAAGTTTAAAATATTACCATTTTCTTACAACTATCATCTTACTTAGACATTAATTTATCATCTGTCCCATACACTTGAATTATACAGATTCACAGAAATTGTTCTTTCTCTTTCTTTCTTTCTTTCTTTGTGGATGGCATGGGGGTGAGTAAATGATGAGAGTATTTTCGTTTTTGAGCGGAGTTTTCCCTCCTAATTTTAAGATCCATTCGGTTCGTTTTTCATTCCTGGTTTCATGTGGTTAAAACCTGACGAAACATACATAACTCGATGTAGTACACTTAGCCCTTTGTGTACTGCACCCTTGTCACACACATTTACAAATATATCACACTAGAATACAGTGATTTATCTACTCCAGAGCTAATACAAACAAACTCAAAATATTTCTTTTTTTATCACACTCTCCACCGCACACATATCCTCACATTATCACAACCTCATGATAGGATTTCAGATGAGATTGTGAAAACAAATGGAAACGATGGGCTACAAAACATAAAATATACAAGCGAAGAACCACCTCTGTGTGCGTTACCTCCACATTGCAATATTCTCGTATCTACTGAGACTGATTTACAACCCTCCCTCAAAGCGGGGGTAAGATCTCACCTAGCTGTAGCCATATGCATGCCTCATTTCCATATGCTGTATTAGGGTGGTCTCAGACACTATGCAGAGTCTGAGATCTTATTAGGCACGGGGGTCCCTGCCATAGTACAAATCAACACCGCCGGAACTTCTGCTCATTCTCTGTCACAGACTCCACTCAACAAACTCCATATATGAGACTTTATCGCGCACGCTTTATCGGCGACTGGTGAGCCCCGCTTGGCCATCGGCCCTTCGTCCTGCAAGTCCCCCCAGTGATGGAAGTGGGATGCCGAAGTGTCTGGGGAAAGGAAGACACAAAACAGGGAATAGGAGGTGGGTGGATGGGCATAAAGTTGGCAGCCTGTGATTGCGACAGCTTTGATTCCCAAGAAGAGAGTAAATAAACAAGATCCCCTGTGGTTCCTGCAGAGACTGGGAGCGGCAGTACAATATGGAAAGGGGAAACGAGGAAACGAGGAAGAGGAGGACACAGATGAAGACACGAGAGGTGTAATCATAAGGTGTGACACTGAACGAAATGCGCAAATTACAGGATTAGGCGATGAAAATATGTAACAGAGTTTTAGTATTAGTTTACCAAAAATAATTCCTGAATGTACTGAATGTATATTTTAACTGAAAGGTTCACATCATGTCAGCAGTCATCAGTCTTTTTTTTTTGTATTTATTTATTTAGAATAAATTCATGCTTTTATTGTGATAATATTAATACATGTTTCTTAAACACCAATGTAGTATCACGTGACCCTGAAGAAATAAACTACATTTTAAAATGTATTAAAATAGAAATGTTAATTTAAATTGTGTTTGTTTGTTTGTTTATTTATTTATATTTATTGATAGATTCCCTTTTACATTTCTGCTGTTTCATTAATTGCAGGTTATATTGTGATGATGTACACTATATAGTGTGACAGCATGCCCCAAATGTAGGTCAACTTGTGTTCAATAACAGTTTGTTATCCTTGCAGTATTGGAGGATATGTTTAAAAGACTATGCCAGAAAACGCCTCAGGTTACGTATGTAACCCTAGTTCCTCGAGGGAACGAGACGCTGCGTCGAGAAACGCTAGGGGAACGCCCTTCAGCGTGACGGGCTCTGAATTTCGGGTGTAACAGACCAATAGATGGGCGAGGAATCCCAGGGGGTGACGGTAAGACCAGGAGGCTATAAAAAGCAAGTGCGGTTTTGAGACCAGAGTCAGCTCAGGGAAGTTGAAGCAAGCGCTGGCAGGGGGAAGCGGAAAGGCTGGCACCGGACGCAGCGTTCATTCCCTCTTGGAACTAGGGTTACATATGTAACCTGAGGCGTTCCTCTTCAGGAACTCGAGCTGCGTCGAGAAACGAGAATGAGGGGAACGAGAATGCCCACGCCGCCAAACTTCCAAGTCTCTGCCTAGTGTGGAAAACTACACAGTTAGGGTGAGAGAACAGAAGAGCCAGGATTGGCTCGCATGTCTAGACCGTAGAACCTAACAAAGGTAAGGGGCGTAGACCAACCCGCCGCGTTGCAGATGTCCTGCATTGGAACTCCTGCCAGAAAGGCCTTGGAGGCCGCCATACTTCTTGTTGAGTGAGCCTTGACCCCTAATGGCGAAGGGAGATCAGAGGACTCATAATAGAAGGAGATGGCATCCACTATCCACCTACTGAGGGTCTGTTTAGTTGCCGGCAGACCTCTGTTAGGGGGACCGTAACAAACTAGTAACTGATCCGCCCTCCTCCACAGGGCAGCTCTGTAGACGTATGCATCCAGTGCTCGCACTGGACACATACAGTTTAGCCTCTGCTGGTCTGGATCCTCGAAAGGAGGAGGACTGAAGGCCTGGAGTACGACAGGCCGCGGTGCTGAGGAGGGGACCTTAGGGACATAACCCACTCGTGGGAACAGAAATGTCTTGGCCAGCCCAGGCGCAAAGTCTAGGTAAGACGGGGCCACCGAAAGGGCCTGCAGATCCCCAAACTCTCTTGAGGGAAGATATCGCCAGAACAAAGGTAGTTTTTATAGTCAAGAGGCGATCAGATATGTCCTCAATAGGCTCGAAGGGAGGCCTACCGAGAGCCTGTAGCACCACAGCCAGGTCCCACGTGGGGACCCGAGATCGTACCGGAGGCCTCAGCCTCAGCGCACCGCGGAGGAACCGTGTAACTAGGGGTTGTCTGCCTACTGAAAGGCCACCAAGAGGGGCGTGGTAGGCCGCAATAGCGCCACGGCTAGACCTTCAGGGGGGAGTGGGTCAACCCTGCGGAGAAACAGGAACGGGCATGCAGAACTCAAGCACTGTACAAGGGGCAGTAAATGGGGTTCTAGCTGGCGGTCTCCGCACCATGAAGTGAAGAGTCTCCACTTCAGGGTATACAGTTTCCTCGTTGAGGGAGCTCTGGATTGGAGGATGGTCTCAACAACCTCGGTTGAGAGACCAGAAGCTACGAGTTGTGCCCCCTCAGGGGCCACACCCACAATTTCCACAGCTCCGGGCGGGGGTGGATGATCATACCCTCCGCCTGTGAGAGGAGATCTCTCCTGACGGGAATCTCCCACGGAGCGCCGTCGAGGAGAGAAATCAGGTCCGAGAACCATACTCGGCCCTGCCAGAACGGGGCTACTAGCAAAAGACGGGCCCCGTCCCGGCGCACTCTCTCCATAACTCCCGGGAGCAGAAAAATCGGAGGAAATGCGTACAGACGAAGCCTCGGCCACGTCTGTACCATGGCATCCAGCCCCAGTGGAGCTGGATGACTCAGAGAGAACCAGAGGGGACAGTGCAATGACATTCGAGTCGCAAAACAAGTCCACCTGGGCCTGGCCAAAAACTCTCCATATCTGCTTCACCACCCTGGGGTGAAGCATCCATTCCCCGGGCCTCGGCCCCTGCCTCGACAGGATGTCTGCTCCCAAATTGAGATGCCCAGGGATGTAAACTGCTCTCAGCGAGAAAAGTTTGCCCTAGGACCACACAAGGATCTGGTACACTAGTTTGTACAAACGGCGTGAGCGCACACCTCCCTGGTGGTTGATGTAAGAGACCACCGCTGTGTTGTCGGTACGCACAAACACATGGTGACCTCTCAGGTCTGGAAGGAAGTGTCTTAGTGCACGAAGCACAGCCAGCATCTTCAGGCAGTTTATATGCCATGTCAGATGGCGACCACTCCACAGACAGCGGGCAGGGTGGCCACTCATGACCGCCCCCCAACCGGTGAGGGACGCATCCGTCGCTAGCATCACGCGGCGACAAAGAGCTCCCAGCACCGGGCCCTGGGCCAAGAACCAAGGTTTCCTCCACATTTCCAAGGCACGTAGGCATCACCGCGTGACCCTGATCATGCAAAGCGGGTTTCCCCTCAGGGAGAACCCCATTGGTCTTGAGCCACCACTGTAGGGGCCTCATGTACAGCGGGCCAATAGGTATCACGTTGGACGCGCGGCCATCAGACCAGCAGTCTATGAAATGCTGGACAGTGAGTGAACGGCTTCTATGACTCTCGGACTGCGGCGAGGATCGACCGATAAGAGCAGGGACATGCGTGACTGCATCGTGGTCGAATCCCCACACCACGCCCAGATAAGTGGTTATCTGTACTGGAGAAAGCACACTCTTCTTGGCATTTAGCCTCAACCCCAGTTCTCTCATGTGGGCGAGAACGAGAATCTCGATGTCGAACCACCATCTGCTCTGACTGAGCTAATATCAACCAATTGTCGATGTAGTTGAGTATGCGAATGCCCTGGAGTCACAACGGAGCCAAAGCAGCATCCACACTTCGTGAAAGTGCGGGGTGAGAGTGCAAGGACGAAAGGAAGAACACGATATTGGTACACTTTGCCCCCAAAAACGAACCTCAGGAAATTCCTGTGATGAGGAAGGATGGAGACATGAAAGTATGCGTCTTTTAGATCGATCGTGACAAACCAGTCCTCGGATCTGATCTGAGACACGACTTGTTTGAGAGTAAGCATCCTGAACTTCAGTCGCATGACTGAGCGATTCAACTGACGTATGTAGATCTAAAAATGGGACGCAACCCCCCATCCTTCTTTGGAACTATGAAGTACCGGCTGTAGAACCCGGACTGCCTCACATGAGGAGGGACCACCTCGATGGCCTCCTTCCTCAGAAGAGAAGCTACTTCTTGCTCCATGGCCAGAGCCTGCTCGGGGCCCACCAGAATGGGGATGACCCCATTGAAACAAGGCGGACGAGAACCAAACTGGATTCTGTAGCCTCTCTACAGTGCGAAGGGCCACAGAGCCACATTGGCGTAGTTCCACGCTGCCAAAAAGTTACTAAGGAATCAGTTCTCGAGACTGATCGGATATTCTGAGCAGCCCAGGTAGGTGCCCTGTAACGGCGAACCGGCAGGGACCGAAACCTGCTGTTCTAGAGACCTATGCGGAGGTGGCGAGCCTCTTAGCACCACTACGATGCCGGGCGGTGACTGAGAGTGGTGCTCGCGGGAGACCGCTGCGCCCTGTAACTCCGGCAGGGTTAGCAGATCGGTCCCCTGAGGGCACTGAGGCGAGATGGACACAGTGTAATGCGGTGAAACCCCCTGCACCCCAGAGGGGACTGCCCTCATAAGTCCTGGGCCAGTGGCGTCAGGACTTTTTGGCCGAGGACCTCCTAGATTTAAGTACGGTCCGAAGATCCGGCTTAACCTTGGAGGCCCCCGACCTAGAACGCTTCCTCGCCCCCGTGTCTCTACACGGGGGAGCACGCGAGGCCACACTCTGTTTTTGCGAGCCCCTGTATTCGGAGCTGGTACCCGGAGGGGGCTGCTCCTGCCCAGCAGCCCCCAGAGATATAGAACGGCGAGGGAGAAACCGCTGCCGCCGCCTGTTTACGGGCCTCCTGATACCTGTCGATGACGGAATTGACGATGTCGCCGAACAGGCCAGAAGGTGCAAGAGGGGCGTCCATGAGGAAGACCCTGTCCTTCTCCTTCATATCAGACAGGGTCAACCACAAATACCTCTCTGCTGCCACCATAGCTGCCATAGACCTGCCAATGGAACGGGCGGTCTCCTTGGTGGCGCGGAGAGACAAATCAGCGGTCCTCCTGAACTCGGTAATATCCTCGGATTTTACCTGCTCACCCTCATCCAGCTCCTCCAGCAGGTCGGCTTGGTACACCTGTAAAACCGCCATGGTGTGCAGACACGCACCAGCCTGAACCGCTGCCGAGTTCCCTTTGCCCACCAGCGCCGAATTTGTGCGCAGCGGCTTGGAGGGCAATGCCGGAGCCTTCAGGGACGATGCCGCACCGGGGGACAGATAGCTTGCAAAGCGTCTCTGTTCTACCGGGGCATCGCCTTTATAACCCGCACTCTGTGCCTCCCGACACATTGCCATAATAATCAGGGCGGAATAAAGAGGCGGGACGGAGAATGGTCTTCCACAAGACTTCGTACCTCGGTGTGGAGGGGGGGAAAAAAGCCAGGCTCGGCGTGGAGGTGTGGGCTTAGTACGCAAAATCGCTCTCTAATTTATTGTTTGTGGTTCAGCCATTTTCTCGGCGGGCCATTCGATATTTAGTTTGGCCACGGCACGAGTTACCAATTCCAAAAGCTCCTCATACTGGGGCGACTGAGGGGGCGTGTCCTCATCGACGCATACCACGTCAACCGCCTCGGAGGAAGAGAGGCGGAACGCCGAGCTCGCTCCCCGGGGTGGAAGTAACCGCAAAACGGGTTTCCGAACCCGGTGAGCGAGCGCTGGATCTGGCAGGTGAGGAAGAAGATAAGGACTCGCCCGTCTCCATTCCCTCCACCAGATACAGCTGCGAACCCCATGAGCGCAGCTGCCGCTCCGCCTCGGCGGAAGCGGGACCCGCACCGCGGGGAACACTTTTGAAGGCACCCTCCGCAAAGAGTGCCTTGCGAGAGCGGAGAACATGCATCGGGAGACGCTCGCAATGCGGGCAGTCAGCTCTCTCAAGAGTCTCAGCATGCTCCGCTCCCAGGCAGACAACACACAAACTGTGTGTATCCGCCCCCGAAATGAAACGCGGACAGGGAGGAACACACGGTTTGAAACACTGGCTGCCTTCGCCCATAGTCAAATGATGTGACTTGCCATGTGCTTTAGACATACTTGTATCTTTTATTTCTAGCCCTACGGGACAGACAACACCAAATATGACTCACAGACAGATATCAGAACGACACACACACAGAGCGCTTGCTGAATGACAAAAGCTGACGCTGGTCTCACCGCACGTGCTTTTATAGCCTCCTGGTCATTACGTCACCCGCCGTGACGTCTCGCCCATCTATTGGTCTGATTACACACGAAATTCAGAGCCCGTCACGCTGAACGGCGTTCCCCTAGCGTTTCTCGACGCAGCTCGAGTTCCTGAAGAGGAACTAAAGTTTGGGCATTTACAGAAATTGACTTTATCCAGCATAGCATTTAACATCATCAACGGACAATTTGAATACTACAGTGGATGAAAAATAATGCATAAGCTATCAGTAATGCAACAAAACAAGCCAAAATATTGTAGATCATGACACAACACAACAACAAATAAACAAACAGGCACACAACAAATAAACAAACACCCACATATCCCAAGCCCAAACATCATATTCATGCATCAACATTCATGCAATATGTCTTGTGGTCTAAGAAATATCTGGGAAGTAAACTTCAGGCTCTGTTCTGTGATGAACTAGGAGCTGTAATAATTCGATCAGACTGTCCATACGTCAATGCTGTGATGACTCGGGCCACTGCAGCCATCTGCTTTGTGTAACCAGATGAGGAAAGCAAGAGTAAGAGAGAGAAAAAAGTGAGAGAGAGAAATCAAAAGTAAAAGAAAATATGGAGAAAATGAGGATTAATGTCATGGCCTGGAGCGCTGGGCCGTCAGAGTCAGAGAGTTTTATTGCGATACTGGCATTCCTACACAAATTCATTCCAGATATAAGCTCCGTCCAGCACAACTACACTCAGTTAGAAATAAAGGAATGAGACATCAAGTACAGGGTAAACTAAACATACAGAAAACCTACAGTGGCGTGTTGAATAATAAGGATTTCTTTTTTGTTTTGTTTTTAAATTGAATGTAAATGTTTGTTTCATTTTCATTTTGATGTACAGTTTCTGTTTAAAGGCCTGTGGAACACAGTCTAAATTGTAAATTCTAAACATTATCAACAAACAATAGTACTATAATATGTTCATATGCTTAAATTAACATAATGTGTTAAAACCATATCATGTCAAGTCAATTACCTGATATCATATTTCATAATATTGTTTTTAGTGGTACTGTCCATAATTATATTATTAACTATGCAATAATATAACTATTTACTTTATTTTACTTTCTTAACTTGATTCACTTATGAACTAGATTCAACCTTGTAAAATGGACAACACATTACATTAAAGGTGTAATAGGGGATTGTCTTCAGATGTATTTATATATTTTGTGGAAGGCGTTAGGACCAAGAAATGTCGATCCAATCAAAACGCTCGGTACGGCGTTTTAATAAGCTTTACTACCTGCCTGTCAACTTATGTATCTGCATACCTCTGCGCACCCGGTTCGCGCAGATAGGACACGTCATCAGCGTGCTCACGCACGCTGTGCAGACAGAGCGAGAATGGCAGGCAAACATCAACAACCCGATCTTCCTTCCTGGTATTGTAGTACTTGTGGTCTTGGTGGAATAGATCTGCTATGCTGCTGCTGCAGAGCAAGTACAGAGACTTGCTACTGCCAATACATCAACAACATGCTGCTGTGAGCATGTAAAGAATATTGCTGCTGTACATACAACATATATGAATAACCCCCATAGCATACATGATCACCCCGTAGCAGATCTATACAGATGATGCTGGGGAAGGTGGAGTGTTTCTGAAGCAAGCTGCAACTGCTAAGCAAGCACTAGTCATATATTTGAATGTTGAGTAGCGAGCTCATTGGCTACCGATACAGTAGAGAACCAATCAGCTGTGCCATGTGGTTATGTCATTAGGTCAGATTGAGTTAGATCTATCGGATTGTGCCATCTAGAGTTTCATGCCAAAACTATATATATGTATATATATATTGGAGAGGTTTGGTTCCAAAACGCTATAAATCCATTTTTGATTAATTTGGGTAAAAATGTGTTTTCTTTACCAAGAAAATGGCAAGATGAAAACCACTATTTTCTATTTCAAACTTTCACATAGCATCTTTAAGTTATAATAACATAAAAAATTCAAATACAGATTTTGATTTTCAAAGATTTATTACAAAATTGTATTATTTTTTCCCCAAAATGCAATAAATCCATGACACTTTTTTTTCTTCAAAATGCAATAAATCCATTGAATCAATATAAAAGTGATTGGTTGAGCGGATATATCGCAATCTGCAGAAAAGGGAGACTGGCGTTTGACGCGGTTTGGAAAAAAAGGGAGAAAACATGAAAGAATAACTCGGCGGATATCGCATTTTGCATAAAATTTAAAATTGACTTTTCAATACCGACCAGATACAATACTGATTTTGGCGGAAACTCAATTTTTTTTAAATGGCTTTATCGCGTTTTGGAACCAAACTCTTCATATATATACAGGTGCATCTCAAAAAAATTAGAATGTCGTGGAAAAGTAAATTTATTTCAGTAACTCAACTCAAATTGTGAAACTCATGTATTAAGTAAATTCAATGAACAGACTGAAGTAGTTTAAGTCTTTGGTCTTTTAATTGTGATGATTTTGGCTCAACATTTAACAAAAACCCACCAATTCAAAATCAACAAATTAGAATACTTCATAAGACCAATACAAAACATTTTTAGTGAATTGTTGGCCTTCTAGAAAGTATGTTAATTTACTGGAACATGTACTCAATACTTGGTAGGGGGCTCCTTTTGCTTTAATTACTGCACTCCTCAATGCAGCTTGGCTGGAGGTGATAAGTTGTGGCACTGCGGACCGGTGGTTATGGAAGCCCAGGTTTCGGGGACAGTGGCTTAGTCATTTTTTGGTTCTCTTGGTTTCGTTGTTCTTGCAAACCACATAGATTCTCTTATGGGGTCGGGTCGGGTGAGTTTTGATGGCCTAGTCAAAGCACCCAATACATCTGAGTGTAGTGTTTTTGCATTTTGATACCAAGGTGTGCTTCTTGGTTTTGACTTTGGCAGTGAGGGCAGGTGCCAAATCCTTTTGGAAAATGAAATCAGCATCTTCAAAAGCTGGTCAGCAGAAGGAAGCATTAAGTGCTCCCAAAATTTTTGGTAAACGGGTGCAGTGACGTTGGTTTCAAAAAACACAATGGACCAACACAAGCAGACGTCACGGCACCCCAAATCAGACAGACTTGGGAACTTAACATGCGGGACTTAAGCAACTTGGGTATGAGGCTTTACACCCTTCCTCAGACTATAGGCCCTTGGTTGCCAAATGGAACATAAAAAACTGCTCTCATATGGAAAAAGCGGTTTTGGACACTGAGCAAACAGCTCAGTTCTTCTCTTTTAGCCCAGGTAAGACGGCCTGAGTTGTTGTGGTTCAGGAGTGGCTGATCAAGAGGACTACGACAACGTAACAACTTCTTGACAAGCTGTGTGTGGTGGCTCTGATGCCTTGACCCCAGCCTCAGTCCATTCCTTGTGAAGTTCACTCAAATTCTTGAACATAACTAAACTTATCTAATTCCTCACACACTAGAACATAAAACAGTATCAAGCCTTTCGCTTCACGCAACACACACACACACACACACACACACACACACACACAAAAAACATTCATATAAAAAAACTATCATATACACTCCTTAATAGGAAAGAAAAGACAGAAGACAACCGGGTGAAGAACGTGTGCCTAAAGCCCTCATATCCATGAGCTTAGAAGAAAAAGAGCTTTGGAATCGTAACTCTTCTGCAAATTGACCCAGATTAAATCAAATTTAAACGCAGCAGCTAATCAGAAATTTGGCACTCTCAGATGCAACCAAAATAGGATGTCATTCTCAGCATTTGCATCATAAAGGGACATTGTGGAATGTGAAGAGAGATAAATCGCTGGTGTTAGATCTAAATAGAGCTGAGTGGACAAGAGAAAATAAACCCTGGGTAGAATACCTAGGATATTTAGAACGGAAGTGGGTAAGAAACATGTCTGGTCAGTTAAATGCTGATGCTGAGAGCTTTCTGATCAAAGGACCTTGCCACTGTCATCTAGTAACCTTGATATCACAATCAGTGCCGGTACCATACTACACAGAAATTACAGTAACTCAGATGACATTTTTACAACCATAGGATGGATTTATACAATTGGATGGACTTCAAAAAGGTTGATGTTACATTTTTAAAATATATTATATCTAAATGTTTTCTCTCTCTCTCTCTGCTTAGTGGTGCTTGACTTTTGTTCAAAGCTTGAGGAAAGTGGCTCTGTTATTTCTGAAGAAGCTGATACACAGACGCATCACAAATCCTCTTAGTTTTCCTCCCGACTGCAAACGGCTTTTGGGTGGCAGCTTAAAGGAGCCATTGTGGCCCTCCTGGTTTTGAAACTTCCTACAATGCCTTTCGGCCAGGCTAATGTAAATAAAAAGCAGCCCTGAACACGAGCACAGGAAGATGAAAAAAGTCAGTCTGAGTGTAAGCGTGAGAGAGAGAATAAAAGCCCAGGTCTCACACTTCAAACCAGCCATCCTGAGATATATGAGATAATAAAATGAGAGAAAAAGAGAGAGGGATGAGAATGAATCAAAAAATTACAAGAACTGCAAGAGACTGAGAGGGAAGATGCATAGAGATAAAGACACATATTTAGGGCAACTGCAGAGTTTTTTTTTTTTTTTTTTTTTACGACCTTGAAGGTCAATTGTGGGAAGGGGACGCTACTTGTGCACAACTGAACTCCTTTATGAATCGTCAATATACAAGGCTGTTAGTGAAGGGTATGCAATAGTCTCTTCAAGGAAGTTATTTTGCTGTTTATGATTATGTGACCCTGAGTGGCTAGTCCTTGACATAATTTGAGGAAGCTTATTTATCTTACATGGGATTTGCTCTTGTACATATTTACATGTTGTTAAATCTACAAAGAGTGCAATAACTTTGCTTTTTATTGATTGATTTATTTATTTTAAATTGATTAAATTTACATTTTAGATGCAAAAACGTCTCAGTTATGTATGGTAACCCTCGTTCCCTGAAGGAGGGAACGGAGACGTCAAGTCAGATGACCGACGAAATTGGGATCTCGCTTAGAGAGACTAATCCATTTTGAGTGTAAACTAAACGAGCCAATGCATTTTGGCATGCGATTATTGCATCCAGCTTTTGCTGATCACAGCGTGAGTATAAGTAGTATGCAGATGCAGTGCATATTCAGGTTTTTCGCTGAGGAGCCGAGCCGGTGACCCGGCCGCTCAGCGGTGGTACAGGAGCTGTAGCGACGGGACGGATGACCGACGAAATTGGGATCCTACCAAAGGGCCACAGCTACTGCCCCTTCCAGTGTCCTGTGTAAGCCACCTGCACCCCTACTTTTTGGTGTAGGCCAGGGCTTCTTCACAAGAGGACCAGCTACTGCTGCTATGGCACTACCCAATGAGTAAGACTGGATAACATTGGGAAAACGTACCCGTTCTACTTGGAACAGGGGCGTTACGGAAGCTCGAACCTTCCCGAAGGAGGTTTCGGAAGCAGTACACATATGGACATCCCTTAGGTGCATATGGAAGATTGGAGGTGATTGTAACCCTCTTGGAAAATAGCAGGAAGTCTGCCGGGGAAACACAGGCTCTAATGCTATACCGTGGATTTTACACATATGAGATCCACTTAGGTCTTACATATGGAACCCATCCTTCTACCGGTTCTCGAGGATTCAGCGAGTGAAGGCCTGGCACTGGACGCTCCGCCATGTCTGGCTGCCGAGGGGACGGAGGAGCTCAAGTGGGTCTACTATATGGACTCTCTGGAGGGGTTTTTGCAAGCCGACCCGAAGCCTGGGCCTCTCAGTGCTTCTACCCATTTTGAGGTGAGAACACAGGAGGATACTGGCTTCACACGAAGGCTATATAATCTAGCGAATGTGTTAGGGGTCGCCCAGCCCGCAGCTCTACAATTATCTGTCAGCGAGGCGCCACAAGCCAGCGCCCAGGAGAATGCAACACCTCCTAGTAGAGTGAGCTCGCAACCTAAGCGGGCAGGGCACACACTGTGCCTGATAAACCAGAGCGATGGCACCCACAATTCAGTGGGCCATCCTCTGCTTAGAGACAACATTCCCCTTCTGCTGGCCTCCGTGACAGAAAAAGAGCTGGTCTGATGTCCTGAAGCTTTGCGTCCGGTCTACCTTTCCCCTTAAAGTCGGAACGGGACAGCGCAAAGCTCCTGCTGGGTCTGCCTCCTCCAGGCAAGCGCTTGGAGTCACCACCTGATTCCTGAAGGAGTATCTGAACCTTGGGCACATGCCGTGGGGCCGGGGCCTCAGGGTTAACTGGGAGTCAGCCGGCCTGAACTCTAGGCACAATTCGTTGACCGAAAATGCGTGCAGGTCCACTACCCTCTTGATGGAGGTCAATGCTAGCAGGAGCAGAGTCTTCATTGAGAGAAACTTCAGCTCAACCGTCTGCAAAGGCTCAAGTGGGCCCTGCTGTAGTGCCGTGAGCAACAGACTCAGGTCCCAAGAGGGTATAGAAGGGGGCCGTGGAGGATTTAACCTTCTCACCCCCTTAAGGAACCTGACGACCAGGTCATGCTTCCCCAGCGTCCTCCCTTCTACGGGGTCGTGGTTAGAAGCGATTGCAGCGACATAGACTTTGAGTGTGGAGGGAGACAGCCTTCGCTCCAAACCTTACTGCAAAAAGGACAGCACAACTACAATCGGGCATCTTCTGGGGTCTTCTCGGCGAGAAGAACACCAATCAACGAACAGGTTCCACTTCAAAACGTAAGCGTGTCTCGTAGACTGTGCTCTCGCCGAAGTGATGGTGTCAACTACCTCTTGATGTAGGTCACTCAGAACCTCCGCGTCCCGTCCAGGGACCAGTCATGAAGTTTCCAGAGGTCTGGACGCTGGTGCCAAAGGGTGCCCCGTCTCTGATTCAGTAAATCCTTCCTCAGAGGAATCGCCCAAGGAGGGGCTGTCGCGAGGAGCATTAGTTCTGGGAACCAGGTCCGAGTGGGCCAGTAAGGCGCAACCAGCAAGACCTGTTCCTCGTTCTCCCTGACCTTTCACAGCAACTGTGCCAGAAGGCTCACTGGGGGAAATTCATATTTGCGTAGGCCCCGAGGCCAGATGCATGCCAGTGCGTCCGTGCCGAGGAGTCCCTCGGCCAGGGAGTAAAACAGGCGTGAGATGTTTCTGGAGAGGCACACAGGCTTACCTGAGCGGCTCCGAAACGTCTCCAAACCAGCTGGACCGTCTTGGGATGGAGTCTCCATTCTCCTGGGAGCGCAGCTCGTGACAGCTCGTTGGCTGCACGGTTGAGCAGGCCCAGAGTATAAATGGCACGAAGTGATCTCAGATGCTTCTGACTCCAGAGGAGTAGGTGGCGGGCGAGTTGCGATAAGCGCCGGGAGCGCAGACCACCTTGTCGGTTGATGTACTCAACGGTCGCTGTGTTGTCCGTGCGGAATAGTACATGCTTGCCTCGTAAGCGCCCTTTGATACGGCTCAGGGCAAGGTGCACTGCCAACAACTCGAGGCAGCCAGTGCAGTTGGGGCCCCGTCCAAACCCCTCACTGCAAGCCCGTTGTACGTGGCCCCTCAGCCGGTGGTTGAGTCATCCGTGCAAACCACAGAATGCCTGTAGACCTGCTCCAGGGGCACTCCTGCCAGAGGAACGCAAGGTCTGACCACGGAGTGAAGGTTTAGCGGCAGGCCAGTGTAACTTGGACCCGGAAGGTGCCGCATTGCCACACCCACCTCGGGACTCAGCCATGGACCAGTGCTTCATGCGGTCTCAGTGGAGAACTGCTGGGTAAGTTCTCCACCGTGTCGCCGAAAAGGCCTGCCTGGGACACGGGGGCATTCAAGAATCGTGTCTTGTCCGTCTCGCGCATGTCAGCCAGTCACAGCCAGAAATGGTGCTCCTGGATCACCATAGTGGACATCACACGACCCAGAGACTGCGCTGTAAACTTCGTCGCTCGTAGCGTGAGGTCCGCCGCGTTGCGGAGTTCTCTGCGAACTTCCGGGTGGTGACCACTCTCGTTCAAGTCCCTCAGTGCCTTGGCCTGGTGCACTTGCAATCACGCCGTAGCGTGTAAGGTGGAGGCAGCTTCTCCCCAGGTCGTATAGGCATCGCTGGCCAGTTGAGTACCTACAGACCCAGGAGGGGAGGCAGGGTTCCCCCTGCCGGTTGGAGGCGGTATTAGGACACACTGCATCGCAACCGACCGCTCCACCGGTGGGACCCTTTGTAACCCCTAGCTGCCCCACCATCGAGGGTGGTGATGGAGGAGGATCCAGCAAATCAGTTTCCGGCAGTAAAAAGGTGCCATCCACGACCTGTTGAGCTCCTCATGCACCTCCGGGAAGAAAGGCACCGAGGCGGGGCTCTGAGAACCAGCGCGGACCGCCCCGGGAACCAGTCGTGCAACCTTGAGGGCTTGGGACACCGTGAAAGTCTTCACTCGAGCCCTACCCTACGGCAGCCCGGGAAAGCATAGCCATCATATCCGGGTCCGAGTCATGCATTTTGCTACGGTCCCCGGAGAGGATATCAGCGCAGGCCGAACTTCCCCTCCAGAAAGCTCTGGCTTCACCCCCGGCTGCTGCAAACCGACTCGATCGTCGGGGGAGCTCGAAGAAACAGGTGGTACCTACCCCCGGGAGGGTCCCAGCCATGCTCTGTTCTTGAAGCTCCACTGTTTCGAAGTGCCGCGGCTGGGCACCCCGGAGGGGCTTCCCCCTCACCGTGACCGTACGACCAGTCCGCCCACCGCCAGAAAAAGGACGCCCCCGGCTGCCACCAGAGGGAATCCCAGATCTAGGCAGTGGCACGGGCATTCCGCCCCCTTGCAGGTAACGGAGTCTTGTCCGCAACTCCGAGATGGTCATGCCCCTGCAATGGGAGCATGAGTCATCCATGAAAGTCACCTCAGCGTGCTTCATGCCCAGACATGTGAGTCAGCGATCGTGACCATCACCCAGCGCAAGGTAACGACCGCATCCAGAAACGCCCGTTTGATACGTTGTCTATAGCAAGACCCACTTCGTCTTTACAAAGACGTAACGTCAATTTTGCCACGCAACGTCGTCTTTAAAAAACCTGAAATTGCTCTTTTAGGGGAAAAAGCTCTTTTAGCGTGCTGAGGCGCCCAGGGGAGATGATCATCTGCAACACAAAAAGGGGGTAGTGCAGCCTGATGTGTGCAAACCACCCGACACGGGAAACCACCACCGCTGAAACGCCGTACCGCCAACACGAAGAGCTCTCAAAGAGAGCGCTGAACTCGTTCAGTCTTCTTCTCTCAGTAGAGTATTCGGATCCTAACGATGTCTCAGCTCTGCTCCGAAGCAAAGCTTAATATTTGCTGCATCTGCTGCTTACTTATACTCCCGCTGTGATCAGCAGCAGCTGGATGCAATAATCGCATGCCAATGTGCATTGGCTCTTTTTAGTTACACTCGAAGTAGATTGGTTCCCTCTAATAAGCGAGATCCAAATTTCGTCGGATCCATCCTCGTGACGTCGAGAGTGACTCGACTTGAAAGGGACACCAAATTCCTCTATAAGCAAGTATTTTTTTTTTTTTGTTTGTTTGTTTTTTTACAAAAAGTGCCAAAAAGTATTTATTATTATTATTATTATAATCTAATTATCATATTCAATAAAATGTTTGATTACCCAAACTTCACAATAAGTCATGAGTAAAAACACACAGATAATATTGAATTAAATAATGATGAATAATGAAGTTATTACTCATGGTTTATAAATAAATAAATAATCATGTTTTAACAAAGAAAATAAAAACCTTTGATCAGTACAAAACATGCTTTTCATAAGGTATGAGGTAAAAAATATTACATGACAAAATGTCACAAAATGGCTTTTTGTACTGACTTTGATTTGGTGGACAATTTTATGTTAAATAATAATAATAGCTTTTATATTAAACATTTATTTATTTATTTTCTGATCAATCCAGCCTTTTAGGAACATTTTCTTTTCTAAAATTTCTGAACGGTTTCATCATCACCAAACATTGACAATGTAGGATGTTCCAAGCGGACACACACGATACTGTAACACCTTATGGTGCTCCCTTAAAGTGCTCTGCCTTTGGTGTGAGTAGTGCATAGTGATACTCACTTATGCACAGAATTCGCCCACATTGTCACCAAGTAAAATGTAAATGGGAAGAGACAGGTGGAAGAAAAGAGAGCGAAACAAGGACAGACCCCCATCTTTTGCCGCCTTTTTTTTCTCTAGGAAGCCAATTCCTGCTTTGCTCAGTTCTTCATCTATTCAATTTCCATGTATGTAATTGGCTGCATGTAGAGACTGTGATCTTGGTAATCTAGACAGATGAGAAAAAGCAGGGTGGCCAGATCCGCTGTTTCTCATAAGAGGCCCAGACAGAGCGCAGCTTCATTAGGGGGTGGGGAAGGACATGCATGAGCCAGTGTCCTCCCTCGATAGAAGCCACAGGCCGACATGTGGCAAGATTATGCATTATGGAAATCAGCATGACCCAGCATTTAAGACCATAACGATTTAACACTGATCTCCATGTGCTGGCACACTGTAATCTGTTTTTTATTAGTCCAGGAATTTAGGTACAATTGTTTCAATATTGTCAAGCTATGCAGACAATTGTTGGTGTATTGCTTAGTTTACATAATGCACATAACAAACTGCAACAATAACATCTAGTAGGAAGATACAATATTTCACAGTCGCGTTCGCCGTACAATTAACGTGTGGATTTCGAAACTAAACACGGCAGGCTTTGTGGGCGGCTTTTCTGTGTATGATTAGTTCAAATGTGACACTGCATATTAAAATTTCATAAATTCTTTAAAGGAGCTTAGGTTGATTTTGCCATAATGTGACTAAAGTATTGGCTAATATTTCACCCGCACAATTTTGTGCAATGAATATTATACTAGAACAAAGAAGATTAGAAAATTACAGCCAATAACAGGCCGAGGTTTAGTGCTGGCATAAACCTTTGATGGACTTATTGAAAGGCCCCTGCGTGTTACCTACTTCCTAAATAGAAGTATGAGAAAAGTCACACAGTCGATGCAACCACAAAACGGGGGAAAATAAGCATATAATATTATTACCCCAACAAAAAAGAAATACAAACGGGAATATAAAAACAACTAATGACAGACAGACGCTTCCAACCGCCGTTTCTTCAAAGTGCTCCTCACCAGTACAGGAAACAAACAACTCCAAAGCCGAGCAGAGGCATTGATGTCTTCTTCTAATCTTCATAAAGGTAAATATGAGCGTCAGCCTCTCTTGGGCGAGTGAGTGAATCCAATGAAATATATATGTTGTTTTAATAAACCTCGTCTCAAAGTGTACACTAAAGTGAGCGACTTCTTTTAACTTCCCCTAAAAATGATCCACATCAAAGAAAGTGAAGAAAAGTTTCAGATAACTCAAAGGATTACTGGATAGATTTTTACAAGATGGAAAGTCAAACAAGAAAAGCATTTAAGAGATGATCTAGTCGGTGACATACACCATACACACAATTTAAAAAAAATCATGTGAGACTGAGGTATAAGTTGACTGTTTCTGTAAACACTGAACTCAATCAGGGCCTGGCACCGAGTATTTACAGTCATGAGGGAGATGCCATCAGAACACGACGCGCTGTGGCATGAGCTCGGTGTATCATATTCTTATTATGGCCGTACAGTACATGAGTGATGATGAGCCTGAGGTCGTGCTCATAAAGGGGCATGATTTTTATAGGAGATGACACCAAACCATTTCCAGATGGCTCATCAGTGTGGACCGAGAGCCTACCCAAGAACAAACAGTCGGATATGAGAGCGGCTCGGCCCGCGTCTCCTGCAATATGACCGCCACCACCACCTGGGAGCGATGCAATGAGACCCTTCCCAGCTTTCAAATGCCTGGCCAGGCTACTGCCACACAAAAACAGCTGGCGTACTGTATAAGTGCTGATGGCATATATCCACACAAACGAGTTAACAGACTCTCCTTCTTTGTAGAGGCCCATAAACAGATTCTATAGATACATAAAGGCTAAATCTTGACACAGATACAGATCAAATGCTCATGCTAACTGCAAATCCCAATGGCAAAAAAAAAAAAATAATAATAATAATTCTTTGAAGTGTCTTGGAGTACCATATACTGTACATATGAATATGATAAACACTACAAATGGGTCAAAGACAAATAAGAATAAAAAAAGGAAAAACCTTTTAAAGATTCAGTTAAAACACTAAATACTAAATATTTAATGACTGACACGATGTAACCATCAAGTAAAAATGTCTAAAATACTCTTGTGTGCTCTTGTGGGAGAGCACACAACATAATCATTGGAAAACATTAATAAATACATACATACATACATAATGTAAAACAATCATATTTAATCAATAATCTTAATTAAACATCATAATTAATTAATCTATCTATCTTTATGTTTTTTTTTAGTTATACGATATAAATGGCTTTCTCTATATTATTGGTTATACTGACTTTGATTTGACGGACAAAGTTTTTAAAATACTCAATAAAAATCTTGGTAACATTTTCTATGAAGCCCATATTCATAATACCTTATAAGGGTAATCTCAGGGCATTAAAATTAATGCATAACCCGTTTTTAATGTTTTTAATATTTACTTATTTGTTGTTATAGGCGTTTACGATTATGATGATTTATAAACACAAGTGAACCTGTTGCTCCACTTAAATGACAATGGATTATATTTTCTCATAGTTATAATTGTCTTAATACGTCTCATATCTTGGCATCTTCTTATTCTACCTTTACTTAAATCCATCAAAGACCACTTTATACGTATAGTAAGAATATAATAATAATAATATCATAATATAATTTTTTCTACAAACAACCGTCCTAGATAGATATCAGATCAGATGATTGTTATAAGACTATTGCTTTGAACTAGTATTTAATGTAATAATATCAGATTTGAATTATAGACGGATTCCTTCCCCAACAGACAAATGACTATAAGTACTTTGGCACGTACGTCACATTCTTACCAACCTAACCTTAACCTCGCCTACTAATACTCTGACTGGTAGTTGACGTGTAGTTGCAAAGTTGCTTATAGACTATAGGGGGACCATGAAAATAAAATGTTACCTAACATATAAACATTGCATTTTTTTTTTTCAGTTGAAATTATTAACTAGATCAAAATTAATATTAGCCTCACAGGAAACACTCAAATAACACTCAACATCTAACCACTTACAAGATGTAGTAAGATACAGTGCAGATCTTAAATAAACAATGTCTATATATAGTCCATTATAAATGTAAAAGTAGATTTATTATGGTGTTCATTGTGTGTTATAAATATTTATAATCTTAAAACTTATAACCACAAATGCATAAGCATTATAATGTACTATAATTGTTGTTATGATTATTTATAACATGATACAACATATAAGGTTATTTTTATAATGCATTATGCATTCATTAATATGAATGCATTAAGAATACCCTTATAATGCATTATAAATACAGGCTTCATAGAAAGTGTTACCAAAAAATCTTACTGACCACAAACTTTTATCATAAATAATAAATAAGAAAATTACACAATAGATTGTATGATTAATTTATAATACAATTTAATTTAATATTAATTTATTATTTTGCTAGACGACATATTGTGATTTTTTTTTTTTACAGATGCATTTATTTATAAAAGAACAGACAAGCAAAACCAAGATGATGACTACAGAAACATTTAACTATAACGTTTGGCATTCTAGAATTCTTATAAAATACTGCTCAAGTCCATCCCACCATTCTCTCTACCTCCGCCTGCCAGTGTTACAAGGTTCAATTTGAGCTTGTTAAAAAGGGACCCTCTCTCTAACTCACAAATGATTATTAATTTAGCTGCTTTATAGAGTCTTGCCAGTGATAAGAGCTCTCTATTCATTTGCCCAGGAAAAGACCATCACAACATCCTTTTCCCCACATGCTCCCTGCATTGGCATGGAATATAGCTGTTTCTTCGAATCTGATCCCTTGCTAATTAAAAATAACAGCCTATTTTGCGTATTGATTGATGGCTTATTCACCCTTATATCACAGCGTCATAAATACAGGTAATGCTTGATTATGTTATCTGTTCTCACAGATCTTGACATGCCAAATGAGGTAATAAAATGCTAGGTGCGAGCAGTGGTTTTGAAATAGCTTGTGATAGAGTTGCCTCGTTAATTTGTTTGCATGTGCTGTAATAAACCTGCGGTTGGACACGGGTGCATGATTAAATGCATCTCAGACTGACCCTTATGCCCTTTCATCCCTTTTTTATATAGAAATCAGAAAGAATACAGTCAGCACTCCATTATCAGCTTCTATTATTATGACAGGTTTATATATTTACTTAGTGGCTAAACTCATTTTCACATACAAATGTACACAACAAATGGATCGATTTTTTCAATTTAATTCCACTATATTAAATTATGACACATTTTGGTGAAGTATCTGAGTGGCTTATTGTTAAGTCATCGATTAAGTCATTCACTTCATAAATGGCAGTTACATAAACAAGTTTAATGAAAGTTTTGTTTATTTTGTAAACAAATTCTGAAAATTGTGAAAAATGAAAATTATGCCATGTTATGCCAAATTATGTCTGATGTTCACACTGCTAAGACAAAAAAAAAAAAGTTTAATTTTTGAGCATTTTTCAGTTGGCTGCCCAAGTAAACCAGCTAAACATCAGCTTAGCTAGTCTATAAAACCAGAGAATTTAAGAGAATAATAAACCTGAATTCACAAAACAAGTATTTTATGAACTGAAACAAGTTTCACTATGGACGTTAGATTAGTATCTTGAGACAAATAATATATCAGTTTTATTAAGACACATAATATATCAGTTGGCATTTTTCTTTGCAATGTGGTGCTCCATAAAACAAAATAAAAAAATGGCTACAATATTTTGTTCCTTGGTGCCTTGTTCACCTAAATTAGACAGGTCAGTAGAGGGTACTTCAGTAATGTGGCAAACCACTTCAAAAGCCTTTCCCTTCATTTGTTCTTACATTCTCTCACCTTCCTTTTCCCTTCTCATCTCTGCTGTTATTTCAGAGGAATCTCTTTCAACTAGAATGGGCTTAGGACAACTGCAGAGTTTGACATAATTATGTCTGGGCTAGCTTTAATCACTTTGGGCCTTCACTCCTTGACGCACATTATCTGACTCCAAACATGTCAGATCCGTGCTTGAAATAGGCCAATTTACCCTCCGTAGTCTGCGTTGAAATCTAGCTCGGTGTCAAAGGCACAGATGCATAATTGTCCTCATTTTTAAAAAAAATTTGTTTTTGAACACAGCTTGTCTACAGGAATAGAAAAAAAGTAATATTGACTTTCTACACTTTTAATAGGATAAAAATCTACCTAACTCAAGGTTAACAAAGCAATGAATAAGATAAAGTGTATGTCACAACAGTGAGAGGAGATTCGCTGTCGAACGTTGAGACTACCTGAACTTTCACAAAGAAATTCAGAGTTAATTACAGACAGATACAAATGAAACAATGCTAAGCTTTGTGCTTTATGGAGCGGATTTTAATTAACAACTATAATATTCACTTTGAATTGGAGAGAATGTTTTGACATGGCGGTCAGCTCTTACAAAGCATATAAACCGAAAATACACACTTTAAATTATATACCGTTAAACTTATAATTGTATATTTTATTAAACGACAATGTTAATGTTATAACCATCTTCTAAACTGTCAAAATGTTTTTGATAACCAACATAATAATGCAGGTGGCACCATAAAAATGACACAATGCATTAGAAGTAACTTTAAAAAATTAATCGTACGTGGCCTGTCCAAAAAATATGGCCAACATAAAATTAAATAAATAACAGATAATGAAACACAAAACACCATAATGTACATTACTGCTTAGACTTGACAAAACCAAACAAAAATAAAAAGTGACAAAACTATTTAGAAATTTGACAGTATTTTACAATAAAATTACAAATAATGTTCAAGTATTTACAATTTTTTTTACACTGGTAGTATATGGTAAAAACTAGGGGTGCCCAAACTCGGTTCTGGAGGGCACTGCAGAGTTTAGCTCCAACTTGCCTCAATACACCTTACTTTCTGTATGCCTATTAAGTGCTTTATTAGCTTGTTCAGGTGGTTTAACTGGGTTTGGAGCTAACTCTGCAGTACAACTCGGCCCATCCATGACCGAGTTGGGGCACCCGCCCCCCTGTATAATGTACATGGTAAAAAAAAAGAAAAATCAGAATTGCTCAGTAAATTTCCAAACAATTACCAAAAACGACATTAACAAATTCAATCGCATTTAATTTTGAAGTAAAAAATAGCAAATATACTGAAATATACAACTTTGAAAATCATTTTATGAGTGTGATGCTGGGTTCAGACTACACAATATTTTTGTCACTGTGTCAGATTACACGATTTTTGACTCCTAAAATCTTGTCGTGTCTTGGACTTTAGATTAAGAAACATGTCAGACTACACGTTGCTTCCCAACCATCCATCGCGTGCCATCTTTAAATTAACGTCGCACTTGATGTCACGGAAAATCGGGACTAGCGACTGACTTCCAAAAAAAAAAAAAAAAAAAAAAAACATGTAAACATCTGCTTGAAGCGCATTCCGCTATAGTTCGCCCGCATTTTTCTTTCTTTGTTCTGTCGTGGTAGTCCCTTGATGATACATCATACAGGCAGGAGTACTGTTGTCACAGCTCCACGAACCTTTCCTCCATTTCATAATTCCACCTAGCAGCACCATCCTCTCTCTTTCGTTTTTTGCCATGTTTGAAACCTGTGTATGAAAGAGCTTCTGTGCTGCTGTTGGTCAACATCACCAATGTGACAGAACTCGTCGTGGACGACGGGAAAAAAATTTAACATGCTAGTCTTTCTGTCGTGATGTTGTGAAGCATCGCAGACGCGGAATTGGTCGTCCACTATGACACTCGATATGTGCTGAAACGATGGAATCTTGCGTCCTGATGCCCATTGTCGTTTACGAATACCCACGACACCCTACGTCAAGCAAATCGTGGCAAAATCGGGCTAAAATCGTGTAGACTGAACCGGGCATAAGGTAACCTTGTTAACCAATTAACAGGTTTTAACATTTATAGTGCACCATTCTTTTGCTCAACTTATTCTAATGTACACTTATTTATTTAAATATATTTTAACTGTATGACAAGTTTCCATCAAATTGAATTGTGTAATCTTGAAATGCTGTAAACATTATGAATTCAGAATAATTGTGTTTTATTTCATTAAAGTGAATACAAACTTTTAAAAATGGCAAAACCACATGATTTGCTTTGGAATTAATTTAACTAATTTTATACCTAGAGTAGAGTTATACAGTCAAGTATATATTTATATGTTTAAAATTACTCTTCTTTTTTTTTTGGGTGTATGATCTGCCTTCATGCACAGAACTTGTTGTCATAAAGGGACACTTATCAAACAGGACCCTGCTGAAGAGGGCTATGGATACACCCCGATCCGTGGATTTTTTTGCCACCCTCATTTTACAGGCACACCACAAGCCAGCCAAGACTCAAATGGGTCAGAGAACAAAGGCACATCAAAGCCACACAACCAGGTCATGCACACACAGGCTAATGTGCTCCCAAGATGCAGCCATTCAACCTAAAACCAGGACCTTTGATGATAGCAGCCTGATGGTCCATTGTTAAAAAAGAAGCCATCAGCAAATATGAGCAAATCTACTCTCAAGATAATGCAGGCCTGAACTACACACACTGAGACCAGAGCGAGGCACAGCATGATATGGAGTATGATAATGCAAAATACAGTACTTCTATCAATGAGCATGCGTGTGTGAGCACGTGCGTGCATGTGTTTCATCTGCGCTCATAATAAACCCTAAAACAAAGACTTACATTTCTAGTCTGAGCGTTATCACCTGAGTTTGTTTTTTAATCTCGTCATCGGCCTTCTGAGTTCCTCATATACCATTGTCCTCTGACTAGACGAGAAACAGACAAAGAGGAGAGACCAAAGGAAATGTTACTGGACAATGGAAAATGTTTAGGTGTTCTAGTGGTCTTCATGCATGGCCAGAGTGCATGGCCAGAGCCACCAGCCGGTTCCCAGTGGAGCTGGAAACTCTCTCTGCACTACACTTCTCAATGCTGGGCCAGGATGAGAGCGGCGTCCTCTCACTCTCCTGAGGCCCTGCAGCTGAACCCAGACCTGATGTATCTGTCATCTAGAGAGGAGAGCAGAAGCAGCTGACATGCCCGAGCTTGTGGTCACATGTGAGAAGCTTTGGGACCTATTTGTCCACCGGTTCATTTTGGTTCAGAGAGCAAATGAGGGGGAAAAGAGAGGAAAACATTTTTTTTTTAGTATTAATCAGCCATAACCACAAGCACTTTCTGTAGCATTTAGCTAAGCAGAAATTTTTCTTAGTCCAAAATTCTGCCCCATGTATATAATACATCATATATGTTCTGATTGGCTGTGATTGTGCCACATCTGCAGTGCTTATTGGTCTCCCACAGCATGGACAGGAACACTCATGATGACAAGTAAAACTATAAACCTATTATTAGACCCGCTTTAAATATTGTTTCAGTGGGGTCGTACAATTCTAAACCAGCACTGAAAATATGAAATACATATTTGATCTCAACTTAAAAAAAATTAAATAAATGGTGCTCACATCTCGCTTTTTAATCAAAAGTGCCCAGATTTGGTCGGCAATTAAGGCAGCTACGACCACCAACAATAAAATAGAGTATAGCAGCTTTTTGCATAATCGCCTGTCAGCTTTCTTGTGGCTACAATAGAAAGTTTACGTCGTGTCCTAAGGCATTACATATATGATAGGCTTTGATATCATGTCACATTTGTCCGGCTCTGTGCAACTTAGTACGAACTAACTATTGCAACTCTAACAAAATATAGATAGCTACTTCACTGATGCTGCAATAACTCCTGTACGATATCACTGCATGTGAAATATGAATACTTAACCATAATAGTTATAGTTTAACCAATATTCATATTTAATCCCGCTGTCGATATTTAGGCGGAACCTCCAATCAGGGTTCAACTGACTTGTCGACTTCTAAGAAAGAATCGTTAATTTCCTGGTTAATGGATATACTTTCATTGTAACTGTACACTTCCTTACAAACCAAGTCTTGTTAGCGTAAAAATCTTTGGCAATGATTAGTGAGCTACTACATTCCGTTATGAGCAAACAATGAACACACGTTCAAGTTGATACAAGTAATGGTTTTATTAACATACATAACCACAAAACTAGTCCAAGCATACTACATAACATCCAATAAAAGGAGTCTTAACCGAACTACATAACACATAAACTTGGTCTAACATGACAGCATACAGTCACACACACAGCCTAGGCAGTGTTATAGGAAGGGTTAAAGTTTTAACATCAGTACAGACAGTAGGCATAAGGAATATATTTTATGGAAACGGCTATTTGGGCATATTCAGGACTAGATCTAGCAGCCTTAGGGATACGTCAGATTCTTAGTCAACTACACATTGAGCACCTTTGAAGAAAAAAAAAAAAAAATAAAAAGGTGTATACTGATACTTAATGTATTGGCAATTAAATGATACTTAAGTTTGATACATTGGCGAAGTGTCTTCCGGCTGTCTGAAAGAGGTTATTCTGAGCAATCTTTAAGGGAGCTGCGCAAGATCTTGGCTGTAAATTAATGTGATGAGAAAGAACGGGTCAGTTCCTGAGGTCAGAATTCGTTGATTGAAATGGAGGCCAGGCCGAAGAAGAGGCCTGGCACAATGCTTTGGTATCATGAAGCGTTTTCTCACATCTTCATCTGCATCTGCATCTGACCGAACCACCGACTGCGGGGGTCACATGGTGTGTCAGCTTTAAGGTCAGAGAAGTTCCCCGCCTCTCAAGATGGGCTTATCCAATGAGACAGGCCGGAATCCCAAGTGGGCGTTTTGAGATTCTGTGGAGTTTATGGCTCTTTGTGTGGCAACATGGTACTTTAGTATCTGGAACTATGATTGAAAATACTAAAGGTTCTCAGAGCACTAATATATTGCCTACGTACCAAAAAATAATATACATTCTTGTTTAGATCAACAGAAGGCGAATTCATAGATACTAAACAAGATATATGTAAGGTTATATGAATGAGTGGTTTTTCGTAAGCATGAATAAAAATAGTCTATTATACAACAGATTAATACAAAACAGCATTAATATACACAATGGCCTGAAGAATATATGTGTTCATTCAAAGAAAGGTCTTCCAATGAATTAATTAGTAGAAAAGTCAATCTCTACTGTGCATTTGTGCCTCTTGCTTCTGTGAAATGCAGCTGAGAGTCTCAGCTCACATTCCACAAGGTTGTAAATGTATTGGGTTACCATGAAACCAGGGTCCTGTTCGGCATCCTGGGGTGTTACAAAGTATTTATGAAATCTAGCTAACAAAATATATATATTGTATGTTTGATTGGTCCAGACGCTACATCCGCTTATTTTTAAATAACTCCTAGTCAATTTAACTCCTCGCTATTATTAAAGACTCTTCTGCTCTTAATCTAAACATCTTAAACGCAGTTATTGCCCAAACAATCACACACAGAACAGTAAACAAGAGGAAGTGGAGAAATTAATATGGGCCCTCGGATTATTCTCAAATACAGTTGGGTGTCTTCGAGAAGTCTGCACCAAAAGAGGAAAACAATGTGATTTTGTTGAAAATGTACTTAGACTTTCAAATTTTTGAGGAACCTTTATAGAAATTTCCAGAATTGCATTAGACAACTGTATTATAAGATAGCAGATTATTTTTGCTAGCATTCCTTTGCGGAGCCAGCTGAGCCCGCACTAGAGAACTGTAAGAACTTCTACTTCACTGTTCTCTTATGCAGAGGCAATGAAAAGATCACTAATGTATCATATCCGTTTATATGCCTAAAAACTTTCTTTTGTTACAAGCCTACCTAGTAATGTTTAATTGTCAAAACGCTGCATGGTTATGCATCATTAATGTTGTATTATCAGGCTTTACTGTATGGGACAGTGTAAAATCACACCACACCGTAGGCCAAGCATAGACCTTTAAGCGCGCACGGCGAACAAGCAGGCCTGCAGCACCATCTATTACGCGATACTAGCGGATATGGCCTGATACATCCTGACTCTTTGTTTAGATTGTGCTCTCATATCTGAATAGCAAATTGCCTACAGCCCCTCCAGTGTATTCGTCATATTATTATTATTCCTTTTTCCTCGCGAGCTTACATCTTTATTCAGTCTGGGCTCCTGCTGTGTCGAGGATCTTTAATTTCTGGGCGGAACAAAAGCAACAACACAGGGGCAGTTGTATTAATTGTTAAGTAAAGAATTGTGATATTGCAAGCGCTAGAAACAAAATCTATGCAGACAAAAAAAAAGCATTAAGTGACAGTATTAAAGGAGAGAGGAGTCGTTATAATTAGCAAGTGTTAAGATATCACTTGCATGCTTCAGCATTGTCTACCGGTCTAAAACAGCAAATAAAAATCAGAAATCACTGTTTCCCGTAGTCATGTTTGATGTGATACCAGACGGAAGGCTCCGAAGGAGGTGAGGGTAAGCAGAGGGCGGGAGAGAAGGTGAGCGTTACTTGTCGAGTCACGGCATGAGGAGGGGCTTATAAGACGGCTAGGTATCGTCAGCTGCGTGCCCGCCGCTCGAGCCTCCCTCGCCCTGCCACCCCTTCCCTTCCCCCTACCATGGCTTTGGTCGAAGGCAGATGATGCAGCCGGTGCCTACGGAGGCCTGTCCTCCTTTACTAGTAGAATTAATCATTTTTGATTCTCCTCATCATCTCTAAGGGGCTTACCATGTGGCAAGATGACGCTTAACTACAGGGAAAATTATGGTGAGTTAGATTATCCTGTGCTATGTTAGACTTGCATAACTTGCTCGATTTCCTTCTTGCATCCAGGCTAAAAGCGGTTATACTTACCAACGCCTGACACATTTCCGCAAATATTGAACGATTATTGATTCTTTAATATGAAATATGACGCAATTTGTTATAATATGAAATATGACGGCATTTGATGTTCTTGGTATTAGTCTTATAATAAGAGATCACATACAAAAAAAACCGCAGGATATTTATGATAGCATAATATGTGATAAGCACATTAGGCAATAGTAAGCCGAAGTGTTATAATGATAATGGTTAAATTTAAAGTGGTAGGGCTACTTTATTTAAATAATGTAGTAAAAAATAAATAAATAATGACGCTGCATTGAGTAACAGTGGAAATGGTGGAGTGGCAGTACTGGAATAGTCATAATGGATTTAAATGTGCTAGCAGTGGTGTAGCATTAATAATGTAACAATGGTAGTGATTATGTAACAATAGCCATGATGACAGCTGAGAGCAACGGTCGGGTTCCCGGAAGAAGAAACCCAGTCACTTTCTCCATAGAGGAATTGACTTTTAATGATAACTTATAAACCACTCAAGACAGACCTGCTGTAAGCTATAGGTTATTAGCCAGTAGTATATATGGACAGGCACTGTTGCACACTATTTAAGGCTGCTGCAGCTACTGGCTCGTTATTTTTATTTTTTTATTTTTCATTATGTGTTTTAGCCATTTGTTTATTTGTTGTGTGTGTGTGTAGTGCGTGGTCAGTTGAAGAAACAAAAAGAAACTCAAAATGACATTGTGCACATCATATAAAACAATATATCTGCAGTAAATAAGCTTTTGAAATTACCATTGCACACAATAATTCCAAATGGTGCTATAAATGGCGGAAAAAATAAACATTTTAATTGCACAGTGGAATAAATATTGGATAGCAAAACATAACGGCATGCTAACCATCGTTCTAAAAAAGTTGTTACAGCGCTAAATAATACTAAAGTGTTGTTCAGATTTTGTCTCAATGCATGATCGCAACATATAATGTAGGTGTCATTACTCGCCCGTTGCACATGAGAGCTATTTCATTTTTCATTACATTTTTCAGAAAATCTTGAGGCGGCACTAAATCAGCGTATTAGAATGATTTTTGAAGGATCCTGTGACACTATCCATAGTCTGCAATAGATGGCTGGCTGAATAATGCGAGCCTTTGTACTATTAGCGAGGATTAATTATCATTTTAAATATATTAAATAGAAACGTTGACATAGTTGACGATACAGTCCGAATATAGTTATGAATACATTTAGATGGCCATATCCGTAAAATCAAAACGGTCAACAATGGAAACATTTGATAAGGATTAATTAAGTCGGCTAATGGCATAAGGGCTTAAATCACCCTCTGAAGGCCTCTGACCTCATTTCTGACGACTAGGTCTCTTTGAATTTAGTTTTGATTAAGCTAAAAAAAAAAACTTATAGATCCTTTTCTGTAAGCTCTTAACGCTCTGTATTCTGCGTGATGGCCCTCGGACTATGTGGGCTTGCTACAGTTCTGTATTTTCTACGAGAGTTGCGAGTTCATCAAACCACGGGGTATTACCAATGCAGTGATCACAAAGACCTTAGAAAAAGGAAGGCAGAGGCAAAAAGATCGACAGATAATGCATAGGCAGCATGGAGGGGGCAGTCTGTAGGTATGGCTATGGTACGATATGATGCATCTCATAAAAATTATATAAAGTATTTATGGAAGAGAATCTATAAGATACAAGAAATCCTAGATGCATCACTGCTTGTATTGGCTCCATCTCTAAATATCCAGCTGATTGTCATATTTGTGCACACAATCTCTTTCAGCTAGTTCAGCCGGCTCTATCTTATTTTAAGGCAAGACTGTTCCGCATTGAACCGATTAAAGAACATTGATATTAAAATAATTATTTGGCCCAAAATATTTCTGGTCGGGTACTAGCCTGTTATGACTTTGCTGTGGAAAATACACAAAGATGTTGTTATGCCGGCTGCAGCATGTACGCAGATATGACTGACAGTCGAATTCTGGTCTAACATGTCACTTTCATTGCATGCATGAATATGATTATGACGCTAGGGTCTGACATTCAGCCTAACATTATTTCATTTTAGGGCATAGAATAAAGTCTTTGTAAAGAATGCCTATTTTGGTACACAGTTCGGCTTAAAGATTTAACTAACGCCATAACTACTATCATACTGTTTTGCAAACTTTAGATTTAAGAAATTACCTTTTTTTTTAATTGATATGGTTGTGATTTGTAATAAATATTATTAATTAACTTCTGGTCAGCCCTTAAAATCGTCACGAGAAACTTGAATTGTAGGGGACAGAGTAGAGTTTCTGAATTTCCTAGGGGGGGGGGGATAAAGTATGACAGAAATTCACAGGCACGATAATGCGTTTGGAAAGGAGTGTTCTATAACAATGGTCCCCAAAATTTTCATTTCTTTATTATGAAACAATTAACATAATACAAAGCTAATTTCTATGTTTTACAATTTCATAAACTTTCAGTGTTTGTTTTGGAGCAATTTTAGAGCCTTAAATATAAAACAAAAATTGTTAAGTAATTTATTTGAATTTCAATTTCATTCTATTGTAGGGGCTCTCCATAAAATTAAGTCTGGCTTCCTGTTTGCAATCTCTAAATCTCATCAAATTAATTCATAATCTGAATTGCGATATTTCAATAGCAGAATGGCATTACTTAGCCCCTCTTACTAAAATAACCAGTGCATAAATATCGTGCTTGATTAAAACCTGGAATAAAATTAAATATGGCCAAAACAAAAAACTCAAATAGATCTGGTCTAGACTGACTACAAACCTTAGGCTAATGACAGGCATATTACACATACTACAAGTACCTATTTTAAAAATCGAGAGCAATCAAGTATAGGCAGGTGTTCCAGCTCTCATAAATTAAATGGTGCGTGGAACAAGTTCCTGTTATTTCAGTAATTGCAGTTCAAATTGTGAAACTCTGTGTATCTACATAATTCAATGGTCACGCTAGAGCTGGAAGTAGTTTAAAGTAGTGCTTGGTGTCTTTAATTGGGATGATTTTGGTCTCGACTTTATCAAAAAACTGCGCACCATTCATGCTATCTTCAATCAGATTAGAATACGTCATAAATGAGTACGCATTAAAAAATTAAGCGTCTATTTTTAGTAATATGTGGCCTTCGGAAGTATGTTTCACTTATGCTGTGCATGTAGCTCAATACTCTGGTATGGGGGTCCTTTTGGCTTTAATTAGCTGGCATCAGTACGGCAGTGGCATGGAGGTGATCGGATTTGTGCACCCATCTAAGTAAGCGCTATGTATGGAAGCCCAGTTTCTGCAGGTTTCTTTGACAGTGGCCTCAGCTCATCTGCATTTTTTGGTCTCTGTTTCTCATTTTCCTCTTGACAATACCACATAGATTCTCTATATGGGGTTCAGTTCTAGGTGAGTTGGCTGTCCTAGCCATTCAACCCACCAATTCACCAGCTTTTGGTGCTTTTGGCAGTGAGGGCAGGTGCCAAATCCTTTTGGAAAATGAAATCAGCATCTTCAAAAGGCTGGTCAGCAGAAGGAAGCATGAAGGTGCTCATCACAAATTTGCTTGGTAAACGGTGTGTTGCAGTGACGTTGGTTGGTATCAAAAAAAACACAATGGACTGGCAACAGACAAAAAAAAAAAAAAAACACAAGGCAACACCAGGCAGAATGGACATTGCACCCGCAAATCGAGTGCAGGGCAGACTGTGGAAACTTAACACTGCTCTCAAGCAAACTTGGGCTATGAGGCTTCTCTCATCCCTTCATCGCACGACTCTAGAGCGTTCGCGTCTGGTTTCCAAATGAAATTACAAACTTTCTTCTCATGCTGAAAAGTCAGGACATTTGGACGTGGCACTGGGCAAGCAGTCAGTTCTTCTTCTCGTCTCTAGCCAGGTAAGACACGGTGCTCTGCGTTGTCTGTGGTTCATGGCAGTGGCCTTATCAGAGGAATACACAACTGTACCAAATTCCGTTGACACGCTGTGTGTGGATGGACTCTTGAGCCTTGACCCATGCGCCATGCGAGTCCATATCCTTGATGAGTTCACGCACGGCTTCCCAAATCAATTCTTGAATGCGATTTTGCTTGACTAATGTTATTCCCATAAGCTCGTGGTTCTCAGAATCGGCTTGGTTGTGCATCTTTTCCTTCTTCACAGGTACTTTTTTCTTCTACTCAACTTTCTGTTAACATGTTTGGTTACAGCACTCTGTGAACAGCCAGCTTTCTTTGGCAATGAATGTTTGTGGCTAAACCCTCCTTGTGAAGGGTGTCAATGAATGTCTTCTGGACAACTGTCAGATCAGCAGTCTTCGCCCCTCACTCCTCATGATTGTGTAGGTGTCCTGAGGTGAACTCAAGAGGCTGAGGTACCAATTTTGAAGCGTCAGAAAGCATTTTGAAGGTGTGTTGAGTTGATTAGCTGATTGGCATGTCACCATATTCTAATTTGTTGAGAATTTGTTGAATTGGTGGGTTTTTGTTAAATGTGAGCAAAAATCGTCTACAATTAAAAAACAAAAAAAAAAAAAAAAAAAAAGACTTAAACTACTTCAGTCTGTGTGCTTTGAATTTATTTAATACACGAGTTTCAGTTTTTGAGTTGAATTACTGAAATAAATGACTTTTCCACGACATTCTAATTTTTTGAGATGCACCTGTATAGTGTAAAAAGAGAGAGAAAAAAAGATGTGTTAAGTTACTGATCTGTAAGTTTAGGATGCATACCGAGCTAGCAATTGTGACATGCTATATCTGCAACGGCTAAACAACATCTTCATTTCAGCTTCAGCAGTATCAAGCCGCCTTCAAGAACTGACAAGCATAAAAAGCTCCAATCTTAATGCATATTAATACATTAAGCATCAAATATTTTAATCTCGAAAATATGCGCTTTATGCTATAGCGAGATTTTAGCTTGTCAAGTTCTACATTCTCGGAATATCCATATCATGGCAGTCCTGATCGCTCGATTATCTGCAATGATCTAAATGCACACTTGTACAAAGTAGGGAGATTATGTTTCCTGCCTCAGAGAGGCTTTCCTGGTCCCTGTGTGTGTAAGACTGCTCGACAAGATCGTAGAGATGCCAAATTAAATCAATTATACCAGGTGTTCAGGCATGGCCTTAGAGCCCTCGCTTAGAAACGTCTTACTCTCTAGTTATGCAGAGCCGCATGCTCGTACTATTAGAGCTGATTTGCGTAGGTAGCATTGTATAACTGTATGATACCTTCATCTCCACTATGTCATTTCTGAGACTAGTGCTGTAAAAATGGTTTATGTAGCTGCATAATCTACTTTTCTTTTTTTTTTTTTTGAGGGCCCTCGCCACCGCTCACTGTTCCCCCTGAATAGCCGATTTATGCCTCTCTCAGAAGCTGGGGTGCAGCTCCCATTGTGGACCCTATGGTACATTAAGAACAGCCAACATCAGCTCTCAAATCTTATCTTGTTAAATCAGACAAACGCAAGTGGCTGAAAGTGAGAGAATAAATGGGAAGGATGCTGGAGGGAGAGAACAGAGCATTTTAATTTATGGTGTGTGTGTGTGTGTGTGTTTGTGTATGAGGGGAGGACTCGGCTGACTGAAGATGGGTATCTGCCGTCAGGGTTGCAGTAACGCTATCGGTATCTTGGGTTCATCTCGTTGCTGCCTTTTCTTTCTTAACGTTCGGCTGTGTTCGCATTGTGTCACTAGTCTTGCATCTAATTCATCTCTTGGGGAGGAAGTTATGACATGCCATTAAGATCGGGTATAGTAGTGTCGAGACTAGCTGCTTTTCCAATGAACTAGTCATCTATTTGGTCTAAAATGTGAAAAGGAGAGTAAGAGCAGAAGAACACTCCATAAATTAGTGGAGTAATTGATCAGGGTTCTCTCGGTAGTACAGTTCTTAGGTAAAGCCACATGGGCATGCCTTAACCATGAAAAGTGACACTGCAAACCCTGTCATCTGCTGGGGCAGCAAACAACCTTTTGTTGTCCTGTCAACCACTTGCCTACAATCTGTCTTCGCTCGCCTCTTCTCATCACATGGCTCTCAATCCTCATCTCACGACTCATATCATACAAGGATGGTTAACGATCAAGTTTTAATATTTTTATTCCTCAATATAATAAATAGGTCAAATTCACATCCCTGCTACAAATGTTACAATAGGGCGAACAAAAAGGAACGCTATCATTGGATATGTCCCTTTCAGAATGCTATCATAGCTGATGGGGGGGGGCACGATAAAAACATTGACAGCCAATCAAAATCCTCACCGCGGACTCTAAAGAGCTGAATCATCTTAATGTGGCAAGAGTCGACATAAATGCAGGCTACGCACTTTTCCTGGGAATAAATGAGCTCTTGCAATTTTTTACAGTATCAAGTTTCCTTTGTGTACTTCTTTAAGCTGTAAACTAATATCAGTTTTTGTAAAGCGAAGAAAATTTAAATCTCTCTCATTTTCATGAAAAAACGGTAGGCAATTGACATTTTGGCAAGAATTGCTCTGTGATAAGTCTCTACTTTTTTGTCTGAAATAACTGTTCCTTCTTAGTTTATTTCTTTAAAAAAAACATTTAAGAGTCATTATGGTTTTGTGTTAGCAAAATCTGATGATATGTTGAAATTGAATGTTTATTTTTTATTTTTTTCATTGATTTATTTATATTTTTATAATATTTTTATACTTTGAATAAATATATTGAAAACCACCATAAAAACACAGGTGCTAATGAGAAAGCAGCATGATGAATCATTTATTTTATTTTTTTTCTAATTTTTAAGAGGTTATGGTTTCAGATACAAGCTTACTGGTCTTTACAAAACTATAAGAATGGCCATGACCAGTTCCAAAGAGAAGTCATGATAACCATTCAAAAAGAAACAATCCAAACATTGTGTAGAGCAAGAACAAACAAAAACAGTCTAGTCAAGTGATTCCCAACCTGGCATACGTGTACCCCAGGGGGTCCTTAAGCAGGTTCCAGGTGGTACTTGGATTTAAATTTTGTTTTGTTAAACTTTTGTCTTTGGTGTCTGTAAGTCGTAACTTCTCATTAAAATGTGTCCAAATGACAGAAATTCGTTTGTGGGTGATATTTCATACTAAGATGCTTCGGTGGTATTTACATCTCGGTGCACACATATCAGTAGAGTGCAGACTGGTGCAAATTAGTTTGAATTGTTTTGTTAAACATCTCATCTGGGTTTTATTTATAAATACATTTGCTCTTAGGTCTGTCAAGAAAGTTTCTCTGCAATTATCCACTCAACTGCAGACAAACAAACTCAAGAGTCTTATTAAGTGGGAGCTGCTTGGTCTATCTCTTTCTCTAACAGTTCTGATTGTTATTAGCTGATCGTAATAATGACCACTTTAACCCTCTGGAGTCTGAGGCATCTTTAGAACTCTGGAGATGTTTTGGCATGCCCTGACATTTGTGCTTATTTCAGTAAATTATTCGTTTGTACACTAGAGTTTTGAAAAAAAATGCTACCAAACTCATTCACATTAAACAATATATTGAGGTAACTTTTGAAATAATTATTGTGATAAATAACTTTTGTGTAACCTTTATAATATCATTGACAAAGATACCCATTATAACTGTCCTAACCAGGTAGGCTGCTGCAACATGCGATAAAAGGTATCTTTTTGATTTCATCTTTTCCATTTTTGTTCTAAGCAGACACAACAGAAATACATGATTAAGTGACAGGAAATTCTATTTTTGTAATGTTTTCTATTTCTGTAAAATTGCAGCTTACAGCTCAGGAACTCATTGTGTTTTGTATATTAAAATGGTTTCAATTGAGTTGGAATATCATTATGCATGACTTGAACAGTCATAATGAAAGAGGCAATGGATAATTTACCTCAGATCTTAATAAATAATGGAAATAAGAAAAAAAGTATTCCATGACAAAGATTGAATCAGTCACTGAGTAAGTATTTTGAATAATGTTAAAATGGTTTATTTTTAATAATTTGATTACTTATCCATTTCATTGTGAGTGCGAGACAGAAGTTCACTTGCAGAGAGAACATGATCTTCTCATTGGCTGTGATCTGTGACTGAATTTGTTGAGTCCTGTAGATATGACACATGGAGTGAAAAATGACTTGTTGCTAGAATTTTATCACATTGCATCTAGTTAGAACATTGTGTAATAGATAAATGGAACATGTGGCTATATACTGAGATATATAGTATAAAAAAAATTGGGAAATACTGGTCTAGTGTAGACTAATACCCTACTTGCAAATTAATAAATTAAAGTGTTAATCTGAAATTTGGATGAGGGTCCCATTACGGAGCCATTTGGACGTGGGTCCCATTACAGTGCCAGAGAACATATTCTCTTGTATCATTGCTATTCTGTCAGAAGAAGCTGTCCAGGCCCTGAGGTCATGATACAGGGTCCACAGTAGAGGGGCTAATTTGATTGTGGCAGAACAATGGCACTGTAGCCTCCCTCCTAGAAACGCATACTAATTACAAAGCCTGCCCTTGATCCTGACCTTGGTGGGTCACTTAGCAGTTGTGATCTGTCTCTGACTCTTAATAAAGTCTCATTCACCCTTGTGAACCAGAGTGGCAGCCTCTCCTCTCCTCTCGTTTTCTCTCTCCCTCTCTCTCCGTCCCTAATTACCAGCATGCTAAGCAGGCAGAGACATAATGACTATGGCCATCACACTCTCAGTGCCTTGCAAAACCAATTCTAGTGGCAATCGTTTCAAATGAACTGCAATACTCACTTGCTGTCCTGAAGGGGGGAAAATTAGGGGAAAATAAATAAATTAATTAATTAATTAATTCAATGGAGAATAATGTGGGTGGTACTGCAGTCGGAAAACATGTTATTGGAAATTCATCAACATTTTTACACATTAAAGGTGACATATCATGAAAATCTGACTTTCCCAGGGTTTAAGAGCTATAATCAGGTCCCCGGTGCATCTAATAACCAAGGAAACTTGAAAAAGATTAACCCAGTAACTTGGGTAAGTTTTTGGTTTTTGTAAGCCTTTTTCTGCAAGCGTCTGAGAAAACGAGCACATCTGATTTCGCTCCCTTGGTGACGTGGCAAAGGGATCTCATTATAATATTACCGCCCCTTAATCTGTAAGTTTCCACCCACAGCGCCGTCATTTTCATTTCGCAGTCCACAACGGTGTACCAGTTCTAATGCCATGGCGAAAGTTTGAGCAAAACATGCTAACTGTACTGTCTTTGACTGCACAGACGAGCAAAGAACACTATTTAGATCTAAAATAAACATGAACTTTATTTCCCAGCTGTTTACCTTCACAGACATAACCGACTGTTTTTGTAACTCGTGTGTTTGTAACGTAAACTTGTGTGTGAATGAGAACTTAGATTAGTACTCACATGCTGTGACAGCCGCTTTCTGTCCGTGTGCTTCGGATGTGTGCACTCAGAAAACCGTATATCAGAAGTTTAAAATCATATGGTTTAAAACGCATGATTTCAGGGTGATAAACATGATAATCATAACCAAAACAGAAGTTTTTTAGCAGGTATGAGCTGTAATGGCGCAGCTCTATTCTGGAAAAGGGGGCGGGGAGCAGCAGCACATTTGCATTTAAAGAGACAGGCCCGATAAACAGCGTGTTTGTCACGAATCCTGTCCATGGACTTCCGTTCAATCACCACCAGAGGTTACCCTTCCATTCCATTACCCAAGCGGACTCGGTGTCAAGTTTCTCCGCAACACCCACCGTGAACACGGAGTCGACACACAGCAGAGCAAAATCCAAAAAATAGCTTAGAGAAGAACGGGGACCCTCATGGATTAATCATGACCTTAAAGGTTCATTTACTCCATCACAAAAAAAGTCTATCAGTACACAATCTGGCAGATCAGAATAACATGCAATGTCCAGATACTCTTGAATATAGCCTTCAAGTGGGCGTGTGCCCTGCTTTAAAGTCATGACTAATGGTTAGAGAGTTGTACTTGTAACCCAAAGGTTGTGGGTTCTAGTCTCGTACCGGCAGGGATTGTAGGGGGGGAGTGAATGTACAGGCTTGAGCAAGGCACCAAACCCACAACTGCTCCCTGGGCGCCGCAGCAAAAAAAAATGGCTGCCCGGGTGTGTGTTCACGGTGTGTGTGTGTGTTCACTGCGTGTGTGTGTTCACTGGGAGGGGTTAAATGCAAAGCACTAATTCCGAGTATGGGTCACCATACTTGGCCACATGTCACATGTCACTTCACTTTAAGGCTAATAAAAGTTTTGCAGTGTCCATACCTGGCCAATGTCCACATGAAAAGCTGCTGGATCCTTGTGTGGCCGAGTATTCTGTTACGGCTATGGAGCCCGTTTGTGAACTCACTGCCCGTCCTGTCACGGCTATGGAGGCGTTTGTGAACTCTCTGCCTGTCCTGTCATGCTATGGAGGCCGTCTGTGAACTCTCTTCCTGTTCTGTTCCGACCAAGGAGGCCGTCTGTGAACTCTCTTCCTGTCCTGTCACGGCTATGGAGGCCATCTGTGAACTCTTTGCCTGTTCTGTTCCGGCCAGGGAGGCCGCCTGTGAACACTTTGCCTGTTCTGTTCCAGCCAAGGAGGCCGTCTGTGAACTCTCAATTCAACCTGAACTGTCTGTCTGTCTGTACCAAAAAAACCCCGTCTTTGAACCCTTAAAACCTGCTGTCATGAGCCCAGAGAATCAGAATGCATTCCTTGTCGTCCCTAAACCTGTCACTTACCCTAGAGAAAATGATGAGCGACTGTGTCTCTGCCTTGGTCCCTGAAACCAGGAATGCACTGCCTGTGTTGTCTGTCTCTGTTTTCTCTAGGCCCCAGTCTCTGCCATGGGTCCCGGCTCTGCCTGCTCTGTGGTCTGCTGTCTGGCTCTGGTGGTTCTTTGCTCCGCCTTGGTGGTCTACTGTCTGGCTCTGGGGTCTTCTGCTCTGCCATGGTGGTCTGCTGTCTACCTCTGGTGGTCTTCTGCCCCACCGTGGTGGTCTACTGTCTGGCTCTGATGGTGGTCTGCTCCACCGTGGTCGCGTCGGCTGTATGGGCTCTGGTGGTCTTCTGCTCTGCCGGGGTGGTCTTCTGCTCTGCCTGCTCCGCCGTGGTGGTCTGCTGTCGGGCTCTGGTGGTCCTCTGCCCCGCCGCGGTGGTCTACTGTCTGGCTCCGGTGGTCTTCTGCTTCGCTGCTCTGTTGTGGTGGTCCTCACTTCCACCCATACTGCCGGATCTGTCCTGGTTTCCTGCTCTGCCGGCTTCACCCTGGCTTTCTGCTCCATCTTGGCATCCTGCTCCGCCGGTCCTTCCTCAGTCTCCGGTCTCTCCACTACCACGTGGACCTGGCCCTCCGTCCCTCCCCCTGTTCTGCCTCCTGAATCGTAAAGTGTTCGGAGCGTCTAGAAGCCGCTCCTTGGGGGGGGGGGGGGGGGCTATGTCAATGCACTTCCGTTCATCACCACCAGAGGGTCACCCTCCATTCCAGGCTCTCGCACTACACAAACTGTTGCCTTCACCCGGACTCCAGTTCCATAATTCATTGCACTGATTACCACACAAACAGTTGATGCACACAGCACTATTGACACAGCTGCCATCAATCACATCTTCCCTATTTATACACTCACTCTGATCCCCGTCAAGCTGCCGAGTATTGTTTAGCGCTTATCGCTCATCATGTGATAGCTACGTTACAGAGCCATTTCAGAGTGTTGTCTTGTTCCTAGTTTAGTCTAGTTACGTCTAGTTTGGTGCCTGATTGCCTGTTTCCTGATCTCCTGCCTGTCTTGGATTCTTCTTTTGCCTAGCTCTATGGACATTGTTCGCATCCAGACCAACGTAGCTTTTGCGAGTAATCTAAAGTCTTGCCCTCAATATACCTGTTTGCCATTGTCGGAACCTTGCCTTTTTTTTATGACCACGCCTTTAAATAAAAAGCTTGCACGCCTCTCGTCTCGTCGGCTCCGTGACAGTGTTTCTGCTTCCACTCAAAATAGGCATTTTCAAAATGATATAATAAATGATATTTGGAATATTTTAAGCTTAATACATATGTCTCCTTTAAAAGGATGTAACTAATTATAATTGTAATTATAATGGAAATTAAAAAAAGAAATAAAGAAAAAGAAACAAAAACATTACTTCTATAAAAACTACTACTAATAGGATACAATGAAGCCATAGTAAGTTTATTCATTGTATTATTATTATTATTATTATTATTAAATTTTATATTATTATACATTTTTTGTTTGTATTATTTTATACCTATTTAAATCCATTCTTTAGCCAAAATGGAAAATGCATAGTGCAACAACAATCCTAAACCCAAATTTGTAGTATTTACTACCACCTGAATTTTTGTTTTTCATGTCATAGTTCAGTTAAAACACACATCTAAAAGGTTTACTTAGTTACCTTCAGTGACTATGTCCACATTTGGAACTAATATTCACTATTACTCATATAAAAGACCACAGCGGACATATAATAAAAATAAATATATAATATATATTATATATATATATATATATATTAAACTTCAATCATATATCACGTGGTAACCAGACAGTTGTTAACGATCAAATCATATCAAGTATTATTACTGTTTAGGGTAAAATAAACAAATAAATGTGTGTGTGTGTGTGTCGGTGTGTGTTTTTGGGACAGTTGAGGACACAAATTTGGATTAGACAGGGTCGGCCATAGGTATTCAAGAGAATTGTGACTATGAGGACATGCCCATGTCCCATTTTTCAGAAGCTTATAAATTATACAGAGTGAGTTTTTTTGAGAAAGTAAAAATACACAAAGTTTCCTGTAAGGGGTAGTTTAGGGGTAGCGGCAATAGCACATACAGTTTGGACAGTATAAAAACCATTACATCTATGGAGAGTCCCCACAATTCACAAAAAAACAGTGTGTGTGTATGTGTGTGTGTGGTGTGTGTGTGTGTGTGTTTTTTTTTGTGTGTGTGTGTGTGTGTATGTACAGGTTTTCTTTACACTGGTGGGGACTTAAACCTGCATACACACCAACTCATGGGGACCTAAATTGAGGTCTCCATGGGTACAGAACTAAAACATACAGAATCATGTCTGTTGAGATCGACAATAGGCAGTAGTTTTTTGTGAGGGGTAGGTTTAGGTGTAGGGGTGGTGTAGGGCGATAGAAAATACAGTTGGTACAGTATAAAAACCATTACGCCTAAGGAGAGTCCCCACAAGGATAGTGAACTAGACGTGTTTGGTGTGGTGTAACTTAAAGGGTCATGAAACCCTCTGTTTCAGCACTGGTTAGTTCTCACCACAGTTTTTAAAAAATGCTAAAAAAGTGGGCGTGGCGTGCTGTGGAGGGGGAAGAGGGGAGACAGACAACACACACAGCTTCGGGTTCAGACAGTTTAATTTAGCTCCCATCGAGTTAAAAACAAATAAATGGACAGCCATTTGCACTCTCAATCGAAAACATATATGAACGCGCTGTTGCACCTCTAATAACTTTTAAGGCTTATTTTGCGGCGTTTATATAAGCCTTTTGATGGGTTGTGTCAAGGAGCTGAAAAAAACGGTTACACTCACTAAATGAATGAATCGCGTTTGTGCCGAACTGTTATTACAAAGCAAAAACAAACACTCTCCTCCTATCCATGAACGTTTCTCAGTTAATGTATGCGATCTCACAGTCTGAAGCGTCTGTCATAGAAAATCAGGCACATGCTGTGTAGCGAATCAGCTAATGGGGAAATATGAATAACTAATCATAACTAGTTATAATTAATTAAAAATATTTAGATCCGCTGTAGATATTTAACTGACCACTCAGAGTCAACTGGCTCTAAAATGTCTGCTCTGATTCCCATCTAATTATAACTCGTAACGTAGACCTGGCCGATATTTCTACTTGCTTTCGTATTACCGGCGAACTTACATGACTCTTACTTCCTCCTACTCTTTGTATGACATTCCTACAAATGCTTTCTCTGTTTTACATTTCCTCGCGTACCCAACACTCTTCGCCTGATTATTGTCTCCGGTTATGAGCAAACAATGAACAACGTAAAGTGTGATACAAGTAAGGTTTTATTAACACCATAAACACTTAAACTAGTCTAACATAATACATAAACACACATTAGCTGGTCGAACATAACATACACACCACACACACACACACACATACAGTGTCTGGAAAGGGTTTAAAGTTTAACTCAGCATAGAAAGAGGCATAAATAATGAATTTTATGGAACACTTTGCATGTATATTCAACTGATCAAAGCCTTCAGGGATACGTCAGTTTCTGAGTTCAAACACACCTTTGTAAAAAGAAGCAAATGATACTTAATGTATCAATTAATAAGACGAAGTTTGATACTTAGCGAGTCTCGGCGGTCTGAAAAAGATTCCTGATGCAATCTTAAGCTTCCCGTTGATCTTTGCTGAATTCGGGTCGATGAAAAGAACCAGTTTGAGTCAGAGTCACTTGATGAATGGAAAGGACTAGGCCGAAGAAAGGCCTGGCACAAATGCTTTGGTATCCTGAAGCGTTTCCTCACATCTTCATCTTAGCATCTGACCGAACCACCGAATGGGGCGTGGGTCCCTGGAGCGGGGCCTTTAAGGTCGGAGAAGATCTCCGCTTTTCAAGATGGGCTTGTCCAATGAGCCAAATGGAATTTCCGAGCGGGAGGTGGCAATTGCTGGAGGGTTTTACGACCCTTTGTTCTCTAAGCATGGTAATTTGCAAATGGACTTAAATCGAAATTACTAACGATTCTCAGGGCCCTAATATATATTGCCTATGTACCACCATATAATATACACGCTTGTTTCGATCATAGAAGGCAAATTCATAGATACTAGACATGGTAGAGTTACTTATAGTGAAAGGATGACCGGAATGGTTTCCCTCACAAGCATACTAAAATAGTCTAAGAATATCAAAGACAAACTACACAATGACAATAATATACTCAATAGCCTGAAGAAATATGTGTGTTCATTCAACTAACGGTTTTTCTATGAATTAACTAGAACACAGTCCATTTATACTCTGCCTTTCCTTGGGACATGCAGAGATTTTCCCTGCTTTACATACTTTTGGCCAATAAACCCAGTGATATCAGCGTTGGTTGCCATGCAACAAAGAAGCCTGTTCGACTTCCTGGGGTGTTACGCATTCCGGGGGGAAGGGTTTCAACTGAGGTTACAGAAAATTTGTTATATAAAAAGAGAATATATAGTGTGTTGGATTGGTCCAGACGCTACACTGTTGTGAATAATTAGCGAAAGCATAAGTCTCATAGGATAAGATAAGAGGATAAGAGACGCCATCTCATGAATAATTTAATAGACACTGGGCGCGTCATCGATGTACTATAGTCCTTTGCCACGTCACAAATTGTGACGTCAACATAATGTTGATTTTAAACCCGGAAGATGAAAGTAGCGCAAAAAAAAAGCTTAAAATTAACCAGTTTTCTACAACAGTTAAAATTATCGGATGCTAACCTTGTCTTCTGTGATGTGCAACACAAACACCTCTGCTAAAATCTCAGAAAAAGTAGTCTGGGGTTTCATGACCCTTTAAGGTTAGGTAATCTTCAAGGTAATTAGAAATAACAGAAAGTTTTCATTTTTATTTATTTATTTTTTTATTTTAATTCATGAACTGGCTTTAGACAAAGCATTAGTACTGTGCAAATGTTATCATTTTGTTGTTGTTATTATGTGCATTTGGCATAACGGTCCTTTGTATCACATCTTTGCACTATAAGCACACACATGAATCACTCCTTCTGCATTATGAAGCAAATGCCATTATTTTTGCATAAAACTATTTGCATCTGTTTCTTCTTCCAGAATTTCCTCTAACACCATGCAGACCTTATAAGTAGTCAATGAAGCCCTCGTTCTGTGGGCTAGAGTGACAGTGCAGGTTTAAAATGCAACCCCAGGAGGCCAAACAATAAGCCTGTGACAGGGAAGAGAGGGGGGAGTCCAGACAGTCAAGAATAATGGCTGCATCTTTCAAGTTGGATCAGGTCCTTCTGTAATGAAGAGAGGAGCTCTTTTCCTCTTGTGTGACAGCGAGAGAGAGAGAATCATCTTGGGTCTCGGTCTCTCCAGTGTGGGATATGCAGAGACCGAGTGAGGAAGAGAGAGAGCAAGAGAGAGAAAGAACAGCAGGGAGGCTGGGATAATTACACACTGTTTCTGCATCCAGGAATATGAATACGGAATGCTGGCGTGATGGCGAAGAGACTGCGCACTGATGCTGTTTTTAATGAAAACAAAAAGAAAAGAAAAACACCTCTCAGATCGTTTACTGTTTTACAGTGTCACAATTAATTGTACTACAGAACAGAGGCTTGTGTTTACACATATATGTGCATATATATATAGTTTCAGATGCTTTGGTTCTCTAATTCTCTTCTTCTTTTTTATTCTTCTCTTCCCAGAGTTGAAGTGTGTTCACACTTGGTAGCTGACAGCGAGAGAACAAGCCATGATTTCAGCTGTAATCTACCCTGCGGCCCACTCCAGATCCTTTAAAGGAGTGGACAGGCGCACACACAAAAACACATTCACAAATAAACAGCAGCTGGCTCAGAGAGGATGAAAGAAAGTGAGTTTTCATTGCTAACTGCACTTCCTTGCAGTTTATTTCAATAGAACAAATACTGAACATATATCAAGTGGTAGGAACGGCAGTTTACTACACATCCACATTAGGCCAGTGTAGTTAGATTATTTATATATTATTTAAACAGTCTGAATAATTTGAATTTTATGCATACATGTACGTATATCTATTATATATATGTATATATATATATATTATATATATATAATATATATATACAGTATATATACAGTATATACAGTATATACATATATATATATATATATTATATATATATATATATATATATATATATATATATATAATATATATCTGAAGAGTTCATTTGCAAAAACCCAATCCACGGAACTTTAAAAAAACAAAAAAAGAGCTGATTGCCGTGTATTATTCTCCACATATAGCGCGATCTGAACTCTAAACACGTTTTGTCAAAAAAAGCCAGTTTTGTCCACTTTCAACTTTCAAGTCATCGCGAGTTCGTTTTACTGCAGAAGCCGACAAGCGCCCTTGATGTTTTTGAACAGAAGCCGATAAGTCCATTTTAGCGATTCCAGCGTGCTGTATTCAGGTCAGGTGACAAAACTACTTTCACTTTGAAAAGACGTGCTAGCTGAGAGGAGTTTCGTAAAAGCTGACTAAAAGTGATGGGATGTTCATTTAAATGAACTTGATAACCCCTTGGGTTTTTTTTTGATATCTTCTTCAGGGCGAAAAACGGAAAATAAAGCTGAAAAAAAGTGTTCCGGAAACCATGCAAAAGCAGGCGCGTTCGGAAAATAAAAGCTCCATGTATTGCGTGTAATCACATCCATACAGTTTGTGATCGCAACAACAACAATGTTTGTCAGGCATCTAAAGTCATCAAAAAGTAGTTTTTTTTTACTCTAAAACATGAAATGTGCAGTTATCTGCTTTTGCCAAAAAATTATATATACATTTATACTACATTGTTTTTGCAAAAAATATATATATTTTTATTTAATTTAATTTTCTTAATCATTGTTTTAGTTTTTTGTTAAATATATATTTATATTTAGCTTTAATAAATTTTTATTTCAGTCTTTAGCATTGTAAAACGTTTAACTCTTTACTCAGTTGTATTTCAGTTAACTACCAAAACTTTTTTAAATTATATATATAATAAATGATATATATCTATATAGATTATATATATCTAGATATATAAATATATATATCTATATATATATAATTCTTATATTATTATTCTTTGGTAGTATTTATATATGTATGGAATCTATGGAATAATTTTTAATTATATTTATTTTCACATTTTCAGTTTTCATTTAACTTGTTTATTTAATTTGATGTAAGTCCTTTTAGTGCCTCAGCGCACAGTGCAGGGAGCGTGTAGTTATTGATAATGCTCTACGTATTCTCACTCTTCTCAGCAACTGCCTAAGGGGTGTGTGCTTGACATTGTTATGTGTATTTTTTTTTTTTAGTACTTCAACTTAAGCTTATTTCAATTAGTTGCCAGGCAACATTTTTGCTTTTTGTTAAGCGATCCTCCCACCCCCATAGTTATCATCATTATGTGTATGGAAGCGGTAACACGCTTTATTTTAATTACCAAAAAACAATATATAATAGTTTTTGTTAACAATAACAACACAGCGCCTGGCTGTTTCTCTTCCACTTATTTTGCCTATTTGCTCACCATTGGCAGCTCTCACAGAAAAGTTAATTCTGAACCCCGAATATACATGAGTGACCACAGTAAACTCGGTCAGTCCCGCTGCGCACAGCGTGAGTGTAAAACATCCACCGGGTGTGCTGTAATGAAGAGCTGTTTCATTCCCCTGACCGTCAGGGTCCTCTCTCAATGAATACCACACTTAAGGTATTGCCCAATTTTTCTATCAGTCCTGGCAGCCACACTGTCACACACAACTTCCTGCCCTTCGTGTGTGTGTGTGTGTGTGTGTGTGTGTGCAGTGCAGTCAGGCCTTGGCTGCTGTGGGCTATAATGAGGCCCTTTGGTGGCTGTAAAGACTAGAGAGGAGCGAGAGGAGGAATCGCACATATAGCTCTATTTGTCTTACAAATATCACACTAACTACCAATTACAGCACCATAAACCTCCTGCCTACTGCTTACCTCCCTACCCATAATACAGGACACACAGATGCACTGGGCTAAGCCTCCCCTCTCCCTCTCTCTCTCTCTCTCTCTCTCTTTCTCTCTCAGCTGGTGTGGTAGAAGAAGCTGTGGTCGTTGATGCAGGAAGCACAATCAATGAGGCTGGTAATGAGGTCTTTCTTAAAGAGTAGAGGGGCTGCTAGATTAATACTGGGATAGAAACAGAACAGGGCAAACCTGGCACTGCCACTTCCGGTTTCACTACTGCACTCTGGCCAAAGGTGAAACTGGCAGCAAATCACTGCGAAAGAACACCATATTTTATTTGGTTTTGTTTTGTTATTTAGCCTTGTTATCAACAAGGTGAAAAGAAATACACTTAAGTTGTGCTTTTATTTATGCATTTTATCTATATTTTAATTGTACTGTACTAAGTGCATTTTAAGTGTGTTATTTTGGAACAACTTTAAGTATGTTAAGTGTTCTTTAAGATATGCTTAAAATCAATTTTAAGCTAATTGCAATATATTTTAATATATTTAATTATGTTAAATGGAACCACTTCAACTGCCTTTAGTGCAATTTAATTGTACCTCTTGACATTTATTTAAAATAGACTTTTATACTTCTTGAACTACAGTTAAAATGTATTTCAAGCTTCATTTTAATGTGCTTCAATACTATTTTAATAGCATATCAGCTCATTATAAATGCATTACCACTACACTACTAGAGTCACTATTATAATTTTTTTCAGTATTCAAAATGGTATATTACAAAGTGCAAAAATAATTAAATATTACAAAATGTTAAGAAACACAATCTAGAAAACTTGAATGTACTATTGTGGTATACATCACATTTATTGTTTAATAAAATATTTATTCTACTGAGCAACAGACAATTCATTCTACTGAACAGTTTTATAAATAGCAAAAATTAACCCATAATGTTTTTTTTTAAATAAATAAATAAATAGAAACACCATGATTATCCATGCAATGAGAAGCCATTATATATTGTGAATATATTGTTAGATCAGCTGTTTTATACAGCTTTTACTATATTACATAACATAAAAGAAAAGCCTTTTTGACCACTCAGCATCGTCAGTCAGAATTATCTGTTTTTCCTCTGTTCTTCCTTTTTTTTTTTTTGGAGAGGTCGAAGTTAAATTTGCTCTATCTCTTCTTTACAAAAAAACACCTGTAATCAATTTCTGTGAAGATGGAAAATGAGCTTATTAAAAATATTGCAGTACCATATGAGGATTCTGCGTTTCTAATACATATTTCAATTTGCTGCTGAAAATAGGCCACTGATGGACAGAGCCTGCCAATAAACATGAGCTTATTAGCTGACGAGAGAGTCACCAGCGGCGGATTTAACAGCTTTCCACCACTCATCCGCTGGAGGTGTGGAGAGTTGCCCCCGCTGCCTGGATCTCTGAGCCCAGGCCAAGCTTCGCGCTCTGGGGCCGCAAATCCAGCCGGCCGGCCTCTCCTGTGTGGCCCACAGCCCTCGTATTAACAGCTAAGCCTCAGCTGCTGGAAATGTTATTCTAATTAACAGGGGATTAAGTTATCATTTCTCGTGTAATACAGTCTGGATGGGAATTTCAATATCGAACGGCGGCCCAAAAAAAAAAGGCAGTTAACATCTCAATAAATTACTCTTGACCCCCAGGATGACAGTTTATTGGCGCGTCAATTGCCTGCCAATTAAACCGACCCATCCTTGCCAAAACTTTATTGGGATGGTTTGGGTTTTTCATCTGAACACAAATCATTGGGCTAGAGATGGAAGAGGGTACTACATGGCTGGCTGCGATTCTGAGTCTGATGGGAATTCTGACAAGTTTGTACAATAAAGTCTACAGAGCTATCACTGGCCGTATCTGAGCTGACAGCTTCACAAAACAGTTTCTTGTGAAGTGCAGATCTTTGATAAATGACCATATGTGGATTGTCACAGGCGAAGAGCTGAGAAACATAAACACAAGCAGTCCGAACAGACTACAGAGGAATCGGACAGACAGAGGGAGCCCTAACAAGCCCACTAGGCCCGCACTTTGATTGTCTTGAATGGCTCCCTTTTTAAAAATGCATCAGTCATGTTGTGACATTTGACTAAGACTTATGGACTTAAAACTAGCTCAGTGGGGAGTCCGTTTGGAGTGTGCAGACTCGACCAGTGTATTATGTTCTTTGGAGCTAGTGTGGATTGTGCCATTGAAAGACCCACTCATAAAAGGATTTGGACAGACCCGAACAGAAATCAGCATGGTTCTTAGTATGGCTAACCCTGATGCAACCTGATGCAATTTACAGCCATAAAAACAAAATACGTCAACAGAAGAAAAAAAATCTGTTAAGTGTCAACCGAACCAGAGCAAAAATATTGCACTGTTATTCCAAAAGCCCCAATCAGAGAAGTCTACTCTAAATAACTTATACAATTCAAATCTATCTAGGGCACACAGCACACATTATTTCAAGTTATTATAAAAAGTAGGATTAAACAAGGTGGTGTGACAAACAAAGTGACCAGTGGATTTAGCTTACTCCATCTACAGTATAGAAACAGTTCTTGTTTTCTTAAGGGATGAGACAAACAAAACGAGGATGAGACTGGATAAATTGACAGGCAGTCAGCAGGACTCCCTCTATGTGCTAAAGCATTGTTTTCTGCTCAGCTAAGCAGCAGCGAATTGATACGTTCGCAATGAAGTGCAATGATAATTAAATTGTAACTGACCTGCATGTAACCATCATTATGTCTTTTCTCTTTACTGCCATCCCTGTTATAATCACACAGCATGCAAGCTTTTTTATTAGGCAGTAACACTGAGGACTACATCCTCCTGCCTATAAACACTCAAACTGAGAAACAATCACATCACCCACCCGAGAGAAAACCTCTACCCCGCTTCGCTGAATCACTGAGGGTGGAGTTTGTGCTGAGGTGCTGAAATCTTAAAGCCCGAAGCTTCCTATGAAATATGAATGTGTGGTTCTTTATTTAAGTCTTTAAAATGTGTGGTTTTCTGGATGCTACATAAAAACATATATAAACACACTGTATACTAATATAATGTACAATACTGTTCAAAATTTTTGGGTTGTGAGAATATTTAAAAAAAAAAATATTTTTTAAAATGTACATTTAAAAATGTAATTAATTTCTGTGATGGCAAAACGGAATTTTCATCAGTCGTTACTCCAGTCTTCAGTGTCACATGATCCTTCAGAAATAACTCTGTTATGCTGATTTGCTGCTGACTCCTCATTATTAATGTTGAAACAGTTGTGCTTCTTAATGTTTTCTGTGGAAATAGTGTCATTTATTTTTATTTTTTTTAGGATTCTTTGATGAATACGAATTTATAAATCATTTGAAATATAACTTTTTTTTTTTTTTTTGTAATAGGAAAAAAAATTTTCCCTTTTGATCAATTTAATGTGTCCTTGCTGGGAGAAAAAAACCCCACAATGCTTCTTGGTGATGCTAATGGTGCAGAAATGACACACTTCACCTTTAAATTCCAGCCAATCAGCTCTGTCAGCTGCTGTCACTTTAATACTGGGGAAGTTGTGCATTATGCAGAGATTACAAATGTGACTGTTGCTTTGAAAATGGTCATGCCAGGAAATATATATGCTTATTTCTTGCGCACACTATTCATGTTGAATGAGAATGCTTTTGAAATACACCTCTGGTAGATTCACTCTCTCTGCATTTATTTTACTCCCTGAATTACTCTAACATATAAGCACACAAATACAATCACATGCACACAAACATTACAACCTTTCTAGAATAGATAGTGCATTTTCATTTGCATAACAATTTCCTCTTGTTTCTCTGGTTAGATGGAATTCACAGCATGGTGTCTGCATAGTGAGCACCAGGTCATTGCTATGTATATGTGGCAACAACAGAGAGATATATGAATAGAGAGACAAGTCTGAAACTCTGTGAAAAAGCTATAATATAGCACACATTTAGCTTTTTAATGGCTAATAAGATTTCTATTACATTCACACACTAGCGATACATCGGAAAATCAACAACAACAACAACAACAACAACAATAATAATAATAATAATTAGTGTGTGCCACCCATACATTTCCATAGTGATAATCAATACACCCTAAACATCTCAAACAAACCATTATTGTTATTATTATTATTATTATTATTGCATATGCAACATCACACTGAATAAGGTTTCAGAGGTACATTGTTAACTGCAAAAATACAATAAAAATATTAAATTAAGTTAAATTAAATATAAAATAATAAATAAAATAAAATAATGACACCCCTATATTTAAAGGGTTATAATAAAATACAACCCCCAACCCTTCAACTATATTATTATTATTATTATTATTATTAGTATTATCATCATTATTATTAGTATATGAAAACATCACACTGAATAATAATTCAAAACATTACAATTCTAACTGCAGAAATAACAAGCAAAAATAAAATATAGAATAAAATACAACAAGCATCACCCATATGTAACTGTGGTGATAATCAATGCACCCAAACCCCTCCAACAAATCTTTGTAATTTTTTATTTTCAGTATGGAATGCAGTATTCATGTATATTTATTAAACCATGTTCCTCAGGGAACACTGATTGCCCCCCACAATGTAGGTGATTGAAGGGTTTACCATCTTTGTGGGGTTTCCACAACGCAGGCAAAACTTGACCGTCACAAACATACTGTACACACAAAAACACATGCCCCTGGAGAACTGATTCAACAGAATAGAAAGAAACAGACAAGCTAGCTCTGTGTAGTAGGGAGGCAGATCTAGATTTCCTGTGGAAGTGAATTAAAACCAACAGGAGGAGGGTGGCTTAAGGTGGCGATGGCAGACATGGCCTTAGATCCCCCTCCCTCTATCTATCGCTCTCTCTCTCCCTCTCTACTCCTTTACATTCCTCATCTCTGCTGGGACATATAAAAAGATTGTAGCCCCCAGTGACACCAAAACACAGAACATTCTCTTTCCTCCTCCTGCTTTCTCTTCTCACTCTTTCCTGTCTTTCCATCCTCTGTGGTGCTGTTCAGATACAGAAACATGTCAAGTCCTCAAAGAGAAATCTTGATCAGACTGGGAAATGAGGTGAAATTTAAAGTTGAGAAGGAGTGTTGCTGCTTTATGTCTTATTGCTTTGAGATTTTTTAAAAGGGCCAAAGTTTGAAATATAGGTCAATGAAAAGTGTTAAACCCTAATATTACTTAATATGAAGTCTATAAAAAGACACTTTCATAGCCTCTTAATCAAAACCCTCTCCACCTTGTCCATTATATAGCTATATATCTATATAGTAATAGATATCTGAGATAAACACACACACACACACACACCCACACACCCACACAACAGTTTCCACCTGGTGGTGGGGAGATGGTTACAGCATTACCGAGCTTCAAAACAACTCATCCCTCACCTCACACCCCAAGCAATGGACTTGACACAGCCATCATTTAACACGTCTCCACACACTTATTCAGAAATAGTTTAACATGATTTCCGTTTACTTGGTTAACTGATGTGGGAATCAAAGTAAAGCTATTTGAGTTTTGTTTATTAATAAAGCCATGTAGATTACCTTTCAACAATCATCCATGAGGTAAGCAAATAATCAAATCATCAGGTTATAATTTTACAATGTGTTTAAGTTTCATAGGTCATCTATTTGTTAATAGAAATTAACTTGAAAAACTATTTTGAAGTTTATATAATAATACTACATTGTTGTTGTGGTTGTTGATAATATTAATAACGATATAATATCAAATATATTAAAAATATAAAGTCATTTATTATAAATTAAATAAATATACAGAAACAGGAGAGATAAAACATTAGTTAGTTAGAAGAAATTAGTCAAGGCTAACATTTTTTGATTTTTTTTTTCAAAATTAGCAGAGGATGACGTGTCACTTCCTTTGAAATTAAAAAAGAAGTTGTTCCACATGAGGCAGGCCTTCACCTATCAGGGGCATATTATTGAACGCAAGTGGTTTCCAGAAGTCTGTAAAAGAGGTTAAGAACATAGTGTAAGGTCGTTCTTTCAGTGTGAGTAACGTCTCGGTTACGTATGTACCCTCGTTCCCTGAAGGAGGGAACGGAGACGTCACGTCGGATGACCGACGAATTGGGAATTGGGATCTCGCTTAGAGACCAATCCACTTCGAGTGTAAATTAAACGAGCCAATGCACATTGGCATGTGATTATTGCATCCAGCTGCTGCTGATCACAGCGTGAGTATAAGTAGGCAGCAGATGCAGCGCATATTCAGGTTTTCGCTGAGGAGCCGAGCCGGTGACCCGGCCGCTCAGCGGTGGTGCAGGAGCGGGCTACGGGACTTGACGTCTCCGTTCCCTCCTTCAGGGAACGAGGGTTACATACGTAACCTAGACGTTCCCTTTCAGTCGGTCACTCTCGACGTCACGTCGGAGGACCGACGAATTGGGATCCTACCAAAATGCCACAGATACTGCCCCTTCCAGTGTCCCGTGGAAACCTCCTGCGCCCCTACTTTTTGGCGTAGACCAGGGCCTGCACAAGAGGACCAGCTACTACTACTATGGCACTACCCACTGAGTAAAACTGGATAACACTGGGAAAACATACCCAATCTATTTGGACAGGGACGTTACGGAAGCTCCAAACTTCCCGAATGAGGTTTCGGAAGCAATACACATATGAAAATCCCTTAGGTGCATATGGAAGAATGGAGGTGATTGAACCCTCTTGGAATGGCAGAAGTCTGCCGGGGAAACACGGGCTCAAGGCTATACCGTGGACTTTACACATATGGGATCCACTTAGGTCTTACATATGGAACCCAGCCTTCTACTGGTTCTCGAGGATTCAGCGAGTGAAGGCCTGGCGCCACGTCTGGCTGCCGAGGGGACGGAGGTACTCAACAGGGTCTACTGTATGGACTTTCTGGAGTGGTTTTGCAAGCCGACCCTAAGCCGGGGCCTCTCAGTGCTTCTACTTGTTTGAGGTGAGAACACAGGAGGATATCGTCTCCACACGAAGGCTATAAAATTTGGCGAACGTGTTAGGGGTCACCCAGCCCGCAGCCCTACAGATATCTGTCAGCGAGGCGCCACGAGCCAGCGCCCAGGAGGATGCAACACCTCTAGTTGAGTGAGCTCGCAACCTGAGCGGGCAGGGCACACCCTGTGCCTGATATGCCAGGGTGATGGCATCCACTATCCATTGGGCCATCCTCTGCTTTGAGACGGCTTTCCCCTTCTGCCGGCCTCCGTAACAGAAAAAGAGCTGTTCTGAGGTCCTGAAGCTTTGCGTCTGGTCTACTTAGCACCTTAAGGCTCGGACGGGACAGGTCAAAACTAGGGCTGGGTCTGCCTCCTCCGAGGGCAGCGCTTGGAGGTTCACCACCTGATCCCTGAAGGGAGTAGCGGGAACCTTGGGCACGTAGCCGGGCCGGTACCCCGAGAAACCAATCGTCCAACCTTGAGGGTTCGGGACGCGGTGGAAGATTCCACTCGAGCCCGACACTCTCGGCGGCCCGGGAAAGCATAGCCATCATTGAATATCGGTGAATATGCGCTGCATCTGTTGCCTACTTATACTCACGTTGTGATCAGCAGCATCTGGATGCAATAATCGCATGCCAATGTGCATTGCCTCGCTTAGTTTACACTCGAAGTAGATTGGTCCCTCTAAGCGAGATCCCAATTCGTCGGTCCTCCGACGTGACGTCGAGAGTGACTGACTGAAAGGGAACCCATACTTCAAAACATAAATGTGTTGGTCTTAATCATCTGTGATTAGATTTGTAAAAACATGTATTGTATACCACATGACTACCAGAGGCGGACAGTAACTAAGTACATTTACTTGAGTATTGTACTTAAGTACACTTTTTGAGTATCTGTACTTTACTTGAGTATTATTTCTTCTGGAAACTTATGACTTTAACTTCACTACATTTGAAAGACAAATATTGTACTTTTCACTCCACTACATTTCTATCAGGATCCTCGAAGTAGAAAGTCGTTAGCAGCTTTGAAAGTCAGTGGGTGATTTTTTTCTTCTCTAAAAACTCATTTTTTCAGACAGTTTATCAGTAATCACTCTTGGGGCTACATGAAGTGATTTCCCAGCATTTTTTGAGCACTGACCAGCTGCAAATGTGATATTTATTTACAACAATTCAATAATAAGAAATGTATATTGTGGTATATATTAGACACAATATGGTCTGATTTACCTAAATATTACCTATAAAGCCACAGAAGAGCTGTTGTGCGTCTCCTAATAAAACACAAAAGGTGTTTGACTGAAGCAGACTGTTCTGTGTGTGACTTCAAAGTACAGCGAGAGCGATTCGACGGCATTTATAATATTTGTTTTGATGTCAAATAAGTCTTGCATTTTTGCTTTTTTGTTAAAGCAGTGCTGCTGTTGTAAAGTTATACAGCTACAGTTGTGTTGCTGGGTTTTAAAGCAGGTTTGATTTTTTTTCTTCCTTATCAGTCTGTATTTACAGCAATTTCATTGTCCACTTTGTTCAAATGTGGATGAATGGCTACACGCAGATGTGTGCACACTGCCAGGGCTGTGTGAGATCACTACCATGCTGCTTTTGTGGGGGTGTTAAAAAATATATATTTTTTTCCCCTATAGGTTTTTAACATTCTAAAAGCTCTTTATTCCAAAGATACTACAAGCTAGTCAGTGTATTCAGCAGGTATAATGTATTCTAAGTTGCTTCAGAAGTATTGCAAGTATTACGTACAACAATAAAACAGTGCATTGACATAAAAAAGGAAATTTGCTTTTGGTACTTAAGTACTTTTTAAAAGCAAGTACTTCTGTACGTTTACTTAATTAAAAATCTGTCTTTACAACTTTTACATGTAATGGAGTAATATTTGACCAGCAATATCTGTACTTTCACTCAAGTAATAGAATTGAGTACTTTGTCCGCCTCTGATGACTACTGATCAATACCTCCTCTCAGAACTGTTTTTGTCTCTGTTTAACACAGAATCTTAAACCTGGAGGCTTTAACCTTGTTGAGAAAGCTAAAAGTCATCCACAGTTTATAAAAGTCTCTTGACTTAGTTTTGCAGAAGTAATTATCTATTCACAAAGCCAAGAAGGAAAATAAAATCCTCTGATTGGCTTCACTTCACGCATGGCGGCGACAGAACCATGCCTAGTGATGGTCCTGCTCATCCAAGGACCACAGCTGGGTCCTGCCACATCTAAAGGTTACACACACAAACACACACACCACACACACACACACACACACACACACACAACACAACACACACAAATGCCAAGGCCCATCATTGGAGGCCACAATCACACCAAAGACTATAATATTCAATAAAAGCGCCTAAAACAAGAGAATGTCGACGAGACCCCTCGTTAAATTCCAGTCCCTCTTTATCTTTATCTCTCTGTCTCTTTGGAGATGAAATATCCTTGGTGGTGAAAAACGGAAGGGGAGCCTGTTATGCATCTATTGATACATATTATGCAGGGAAGAGGCTAACTCCCATGTGTTTTAATTTGACTTTAAAAGCACTCTCCCAGCTGCCAGTGCTTTTAATAGTTATTCACTTACAAATGATTGCAGGTCATTACACAGTCATTGGGAGGGCAGTAATGAGATGGGCTTAATGGCTCTTGGTAGTACATCCCACAAAGTTCCCGTCAGTAATGTTTTTTGTTGTTGTGTTTTTTTTTTATGATTCTTCCTATGCACATGTGTTCGCATTAACTCCATTTGGTGAAAAATATACAGCTATCTGTTTTAATGAAAACAAATTACGAGTTGACACCGTTCAAGGCTGAGGTAAGCAATCACATCATCAAGGGGTGGAGCAGTGGCAGAGAGAGAGAGAGAGAGAGAGAGAGAGAGAGAGAGAGAGAGAGAGAGAGAGAAAGAAATCGCATCATCTTCCTAGAGAAATATTGTGTTAATCTTTGGTCATGTTAATTCTGCTCTCAGCCCCTCTTTTCATCATAATTTAACTGTGGCCACTGACAGCAGGCATAATCAGATGTGGATGTAAACGAGTTGGTATTTATTAGGGGCCGGCGTGGACACTCGCCGAGACACGAGTGCCCACCCGTCCTTATCCCTATTGATGTACAACGCTGACAAGTAAATTAAATTTACCTTTGGAAATGGTTCTATTAGTATTTTTATTAGGTTAATTAAGCAAGCTCTGGGGACTCGTTGAATGGGCGAGACTGGAGATTAATTCACTGTTCTCCTTGTGCTGGAGGACTAAGGCGGTAATTCCCGTGCAGCCGTCCTCCTCTTGATCTGCTCATAACCACCACACCACACCACTTCATTAACGTGCCATCACTGCATCCTCACCTTGATTCCCTGCAATGGGCTCTCCTAAAACACCAGATAAGCTGGTATAAAATACATGGATTCCAGAATACAGAATACAGACCACACATTCAAATATGCCTACTTCCCTACTAAGCAGAATGCGAAAAGTAAGTCAAATAAGTAGTATGTCTGGTAGTATGTACTACATCCACAATTCACATCCAGTGGACACTTTACTGTGCCATTAGGCAATTAAAAACGAATTATCATATTTGTAAATGGCAGGAACAGCAAACATGTGTACTTTATAATGGTTAAAAGCTTCATAAGGTCATATCTGCTAACAATAATGCATTTTGTTTCATGAAAAAAAAATAAGAATGATTAATAAATGTTATTTATAATATACTATTGTTCATTGTTCATTGCTCATAATGGTAATTTATGTAACATGAAATTATACAATTGTATTAGTATATGTAGAAACATTAACAAAGTTGAATAAATCTTGTAAAAGTATTGTTTATGATTATTTCCATGTCAAATATTTCTGTCATAAGTGAACTGGTTTAATATATAAAATCTCATTGTAAGGTGTTACCAAATAGTGCAAATAGTCATCATAAAAAGAATCATAAAAGCTCTTCACAAATTCTCTAAAATGTTTATAATGGAATAATATGTAGGTGTGTAAATAAATGGCATAAACTGTTCTCTATATTTCCATTTAATTCATTCAACAACAACAAAAAAAGTAGACTGTTCCTGCATACCGTGTGATGACCTCAGAGAAAGCGAGCATGCCTGTGTGTTTGTCTGAACTAAATTCTCTCAGGTCAAGAGAGCTGCTGACCAGACTGACTCCAGCTGAGCGGGCATTAGCCTGTCCCGCACATGGCATCTGCCCAGTGGGAGAGCTGATACAGTGCGGGCAGCACAGAGCTGGGCTCCCCTGATGAAAGCTGTATTGACTGAGAAAAAGGCCTTTTGATAAAGCAGATTGCTCATCGAAGTGGAACCTCATGCTCCTCAGATATAACGCCTCTCAATCGGCCCGGCTGCCAAATCGACCCCGACGCCTGCAGCCGTCACCAAAGCAGGGAAACGTCCTCATCTCTCATCCGCTCTGATCACACTGAAGCCCGGGCCCATCGATTGCCAACCGCACCTCCTTTGGACTGTGTGAGTAAAGTACATGAAGGCGGTGCTGGCCGAACTGCAAGCCTCCCCTAGGTTATTCGGCTCACCCCCTAGGGTGTGGTCTGTGCTCTGCCTAGAACATTTCTCATTTATTACAGCAAAAACAAATCAGACCCATTGTCAGTCTGTATTGGGACTGGAGGAAATCAAATTTGGGCTTTTACAGGGATGAAAACAAATCACCTTGAACAGTTTCACTTATATGGTATTATGGTCTCCACAGATGTGTGTGATTGAAAAGCGTGTTTTTGGCACGGCATAGCGTGAGGTAGCAATGCCCGTCAATGTTATTTATTCACTGAGAGTAATTACAGGCGGGTGAGTGGAGAGTAAGGAGATGAGGACAGTGCTACACAATTGTTTTGCCACTATGGTGGGTCTCTTCATGTTTGGGCTACTGAAAGAAGGGGCTGATGGATGTTTTATGATGGTTATGTATTACATACACTGAGTTTAGCATGAGCTGCATCGAACTCTCTGGTATTGTATTTGTTTGGTTAAATCACCTAACTCTACTCTCTGAAGAGTCTCATTGGAAGTGTTTGGGGAACGGCTAACCCTTTGGGGCTCAAGTGTCATTTGACTGTTTTTACTGTAATCAGCATGCTACACAACAACACAAATGTGCTCAGGTATTCAGAGTGCTTTCATCTGGACTGTAAAGGACAGGAAGTAGAGGAGACTGGGAATGGTTGTAACACTTTTTGCTTTAATGTCTAACTCTGTAATTTTGGGTGGCAATTGGCCCAAATGTACATTACAAATTAGTCATTTTGAAATCTATATTCTCTACAAATAAGCAGGGTTTTGTAACACTATAAAAAACATGGAAATCAGTAAATTTTTTTATACATTCATTTTGTTAATCAAATTTACTCAGAATAATTTATTATTTTGAATAATAACTTTCTATTTCATATTTTAAAAGAGAAAATATAAAGAAATATTTAATTCTAAACATCAACAACTTGTGTAATAAATACACAAAATGAGCTAACAATAATATATATTATATATTATTATTTTTGTTTTTTTTCCCCCAATATATTCTTAATGTGTACACAGAGGCCCATCTCTACAACCATCCCCAGTCTCCCCCGGTCTCCTTTTATTACCGCATTCTTAAAAAAACTAAAAATTTAAAATCATTCTGACAGCCATTCTTCAGTGCAAACAAGTACCCACCGGCACATAAAACACACCCAGCCAAAGCTATTTTTTTTTTTTTTTAGTGAATTGTACTCAAAAAAAAATAATATATATCGATTTGATCATATATTTATATTATCAAAAACTTTGCCTAGGGGAAACAGTTGGTATTGGCTAGGAAGTGAAGAATGAAATAATAAAAACTGGACTTTGTGAAGCCTCTCCACACACTCCCTTCAGCCTCCACAAGTACACAAGTGCCCTAATAATGATTAAATGATTTTAACCTGGCCATGACCTGGGTCGAAAAGGCTGAGCAATAGCCTTTGTGCATCAGAGCCACCACCCCCGCGGGAAAACAGCCGATCAGCCCCACCCCGCATCTTCTACACCCCCAGCTCCAGACGTGTAGTACAGATAAAATATTTAGGCTGCAGAATCCTTGACCTCCCTGTGTTAGCCAGCTCCCAACTTGAATTGATTTCTGACAAGACAACTGGGACACAATTACAACAAAATGCACTAAAGCCGTCCAGTTGTGTCTCCAAACACTACCGCCAGTTTAACCTCTTCAGCACGACTGAGGTTGAATGCAGGGCCAAGCTCTGGCCGAGTGAACATACGGTGGATCACACCACCTCAGGGAGAGACCGATCAACCTAAACAGCACCTAATCCTGCAGACAAAGCCCCTTTCATCTTCTCATGATCGTAAGCAAAACAGAGGTGGTATTCTGACCTCCAATCTTATGTTGTTTCTACTCTGGGTACCAGGGATGAAGTGAATCTCTCTGGGTAAAGGCCTTATAGCACAGAGAGAGAAAGTTAGCACAGAAAGAGGATGTAATGCCCTTTTCCCGCAACATGAAATATCCATGATTTTGAGTATTATAAAGAACAAGCATAGCGGGTGCACTTAGCTCCGTCCAGATTGCTGGGAATAAGGTCAACAAGAGATACCAGAGGACAACCTGCACATGGATGCAACACGGGAATCTGTGCACAAATAAACCATGACTTTGTGCAAGTGGATCCACTATGGTTCCAAAGTGGTTGAACATAAACCCCACAGAGATGGGAAAAAATATAGTACATATTTGGGGTTAGAAACATCTTTGATGGATTTCACAAAACTGCTTCTATCATGCGCATTAGTTGATCACACACACACACACACATATATATATATACACATGTGTGTGTGTGTGTATGTATGCATGCATGTATGTATGCATGTGTGTGCATATATATGTACTGTATATCAGTAATATTATAAAACATTATTACTTAATTAATATTTTAATATATTTTAAAATATTATTTATTTCTGTAATGCAAAGCTGATTTTTCATATCATTTCTCCATTCTTCAGTGTCACATGATCCTTAAGAAATCATTCTAATATGGTGAATTGGAACCGTTGTGCTGCAAAATATTTTTTTTGGAAAATGTGATATTTGATACTTTCTTCAGGATAATTTGATGAATAAGCATAAATATTTATTTAAAATATTAATATGTTCTAACAATATAAGTCTTTAATTTCACTTTTTATCAATTTAACACATCCTCGCTGAATAAAAGCTTAAATAAAATAATAAAAATAAAATCGACCCAAACTTTTGAACGGTAGTGTATGTTACAGATCATATTCTATTTTGAAAAATGCTGTTCTTTTAATTTTAGTTCATGCAAAGAATCCTGAAAAAACGTTAGCACAGTTCCAAAAAAATATGGATAATAAGAAATAAATCAGCATGTTAGAATGATTTCTGAAGGATAATTTGACATTGAAGACTGGATTAATGGCTGCTAATAGTTCAGTTTTGCATCACAGGAATGAATTATATTTTAATGTATATTAAAATAGAAAACCAACATTTTAAATTGTAATAATATTTCAAAAATATTACTGTTTTTACTGTATTTCTGAGCAAATAAATGCAGCCTTGATGACCAGAAGAGACTTATTTAAAATATTAAAAATCTTACTGATCCCAAACTTTGAACGGCAGTGTGTATATGTATGCATGCTGTATGTATTATGTATGTATGTATGTATGTATGTATAAGCTGCAGTCTGTAAGTACATACTGCCGCCATATGTAACATCTCATGCATGCACTACAAATGTATTCAGTGAATAACTATGTTGACTCATAATGCTTTGTCACCAGAATGTATTTTTTTTATGGTAAAGACAACCTCAACCTTTAACTTTCTTATTAGAGTTCATGTATATGATCTACTGACATAAAAAGAAGAAATGGCATGCCTGCATTTTACCCACCATCTAAAACACCCACCATGTAGACAAACACTGGCATCACATGGAGCACTGCTGTATAGTGTAGTTTTTGTTTTGTTTTTAATTCTCTCGGCAGAACACGCGGTTGTCAGTTAGGACGTGAGCACTGCATGTTCTCTCCTGATGCACTAAATAACTTTAATAGCATGTTAATCCTGTGGCGGACCAGGCTTGGGGCTATCCAGGTTTGATGAGGTTGCTTGGGTTTAACCAAGTTCATTATGGTCATTGGACTTATGAGCTTGTGTAGCCACCGCAAGCTCTCTCACACACACACACACACACACACACACACACAGATGCTATTGTTTATCGCCAGTGAACATGGACACACACTCTTTAGGGAAATCAAGTCTCTTTAAATTGGATCAAACCACATCTCTCTTCCATCAAATGCATTACTTGACCTCACAATAATTTGTCATGAAAAACAAAACAAAATAAAATAAAAGTTTTAAAGAATATAATTTATGTTAAAATGGACATAATTATTATTTGTAAGTATGAATTGCATTTAATGCATTTTTAAATAGATGAATAGAAAGGACAATAATGTCATGTCATTGGTCCATATACAAAGTAGCAGTGCCATCCAAAACAGAAAAAGCTTCATTATTCTACAGACACAGAAAAATAGAACAAGCTGTAAAATTGTTCAGTGGTTGTGTGTGCATAAGTGTATGTGTGTGTGTATATGGATGTCATACAGTAAGCCAGCCAGAGCAAAACTAGGCCATTAATCATACGCCAGTGATGGAAGCAGTGTGTGTGGCGAGGCGGGGTCAAACTGGGGCTATTAAAGGAAGGCACGGGACCGGGGCCTCTGTTGTGCTAACCTCGAGATCCCTGCAGGCCCTGGCTGGGACGGAGCCCCAGCTGTCCCCCTCTGCCTGACACCCAGCTGGCTAGAGCGAGAATCGGGCACAGTCCAAGCTGCCGCCCAACCTCCCCTCGTGAGTAAGAAAGGGGGGCCTTCGGGGTGGTTAAGAGAAGAGGAACTCTCCAGTCAACAAACATCCTGTGTCTAAAACCGAGCACAATAACATCTATGGACTTGTGACGTACTTGAACAGCTCTTATTAAAAGGGATCTCTCAGCCTGATTAGACTTTGCAGAAACATTTTTAAACATACGCACCAGCCAATGAACTCGTACTACGCACACGCACACGCATACGCACAACTCCAGACCACAAGCCATCATTTTTACTGGCAAAGTTACAGGTCCGGCTTTCATGCTGTGTTTTACTGTTTTAACATTTTACAGCTGGTCAACTCCATTCATCTGGACTGCAATTTACAACATGTCATCATATTACATATGACCACATGAATGCTACTGGCGAGTCAGTAATTATAATGCGAGTTCTATGAGCACAGTCATCAGTATGCTGCTGGTTAGGACACGATGTGATTCTCAACGGTCAGCGTCATTACTCAGACCCAACCAAGGCGTTTCTTTTTTTTTCTTTTTGAGTAAATACCTACCGATCTCACTCCGTCTGCTCTCCCTGCAAGCGTTCCCTCAACTAATCTCAAAGACTTCGACGTAGTTCAATTAAATTCAAAGTTGGCATGCATTGCAAGCATCAGTGCTATCAGTGATTCAGTTCTCTTTATAGCCAATCTATTTTTTAATAACGGTTCTGATGAAAACATTACAGTATTGATCTTTATTTATTGATCTAGCAGAGAGCATAGTTAAGGCTGACACAAATCAATCAAAATAAATTTAAAATGACGATAGAGTACAGCAGGACTTGAGGTTGAGCTCGGAGCTTAATTAGTGAAATGCTGAGAGGGAACCCAAAGCAATATCAGACAGTAATACAGTGGCTCAGCTGTGTTTGTGTGGGCCAGATTACGCATTTGTATTGTATTAAAGCTAGAAATTGCCAAGCCAAGGTTAATGAAAGGGCAACTTACTTTAGGCCACAATAATCCCCAAGAAAACCTCTCTGCACAACAAACTGATGTATCGCATAAAGCATGTGCTCAAAGGCTCAGACAGTACATTGGCCTGTGGCATGGGCATCTAGCTTTCAGGAGAAATAAAAGGAGAGAGTGAGAGAAAGAGAGAGCATACTGTCCGTGTTGGGAGCAGCAGAAGTGTTATTTAAACAGAGGAATGTAACCTGTGCCTGACACAAGACTAGGGGGTCTCTGTGACGGATGTAACTTTCTCTCCCACTCTACGATGTGACTTGGATCTATGAACACCACTGAGAATTTTAACGGGGGGGGGGAAATTTTTAAAAACACCACTCTGTACAACGGACTCAATCTTTCTTTTCTTTACTGTAAAATGAAATAAATCACCCCTTTAGTGGTTATTTTGCTGCAGGCATAAGTGACCCACAGCATGCAGTACACATTGCAACTGCTTGTGTTGCGTCATAACTGTATTAACAACATCGCAACACACAACCACACTTTACATATAACAATAGTAATAACAAACAAAAACATATAAGAAGACATACCTGTAAAATGAAATAAATCACCCCTTTAGTGGTTATTTTGCTGCAGGCATAAGTGACCTAAATAAAATGTAAAATAAAATTATCATTGTAGCCTTGCTAACGAGAGTTCACAAGCGGCCAAATAACTTATAAAATATATGTTAATAGTCAAATTAAATGGTCAAAATATTACCCTAACTAAATCATAAACATCAAATACTTGAAAACTCAACTTATTTTGCCTTATAATCGAATATATATAACTAAATTGAGACGGAGCATAAGCATACCCACCCACAGCATGCAGTACACATTGCAACTGCTGTGTTGCGTCATCTCCTGTCTTACCAAACATTTTATCTGCCTGCAGTTCTCACACAAACCACACTAGGGCACCAGTACAACATGAAATTAACTGCTGCTGAATTCATAAGAATTCACAATAAAACTAAATAAAATCCTAACTCCGTTACACTCACCCCCACTGAATTCTGCTGAATTAAGGCAGCGGTTAGTACTCCAAAACAAAACACCCATCAGTATATTTGCATACACAGTGCACACATAGAGATACCTACAGGTAACAGGTAAGCCAAACACAAGGTTATCTCAAAAGATTAAGTGGAAAGAGAGGAGCGCCAATCTCTCAGACCAACTCCTGGCAGTAAGATGCCCATATACATCTCACAAAACTCTATACCAAGGTATACAGTAAGCAATTATAACTTACACAGAACAATGTGTCATTAAAAAAATAAAAAATAAATAAAACATTGCTTCTTGTGTCTTCTTATTCATACATCCTACATCTTATTTGTTTACAAACATATTGAACAACAAAACATTTAAATAATAAAAAAACATTCAAACAGTCTGAATTCTGTGATTCCGCATTGACACAACCTTTTGTCCAGACATAGTGTACAACAGTCTATTCACAGGCTTGATGAAACGTCCAAAACGAGACCTGCGCACAATAAAGGTCCCAGTGTCAGAAACTGGTACATCATCAGCATCAACCTTGGAAACATCAGCTGAAGGATTTGAAATCACAGAATGTTCAAGACTCACAGATTCGACCCCAGAATTCAAAGTTCCAGTAACACTTGAACTATCGGACCGTTCAGATTGTGGACTTACTGACACATTGCTCAAAGACACAACTGATCTCAGCTGTGAACATTTATCAGGCAACCCAGAAACCCAATCAGATGTTCTAGCACAACTGTCAGTTGTAGCACACGAGACATTAGCATCAAGAGACAAACCATCATCAGGCCTAAACGACACTGAATGCTCATGAGTCTCTGCCAACCCACCATCCCTGACAACGTCAACACCCAAACTCATCATAGATGCTGAACTATTGGTTTTGTCACCTGAATCAGTCACAGCCGAAGATGAAACCGTATCGGATACTACACTCTCTGCTTTGTCCAGTGGCAAAAAGTTCACAGGTAGCAAAAGGTTGCGATGCACAACCTTTTCCTGACCAGTGCTCGTATCCCTTATCTTGAAAATATGAGTTTCGACATTTCTATCTACCACGACAAAGACGGCGGACATCCACCTGTCAGCTAGCTTCCGCTTGCCTCTTCCAGACTTGTTTGCTAGAAGAACACAATCACCAACATCAATGTCCTGACCTTTGACTCTCCTGTTGTAGATCACTGCATGCCTGGACTGTTCCTTCGAAGCATGCACCTGAGCTACTGACAAGGCCTCCTCCAGATCTTTCAAAAGAGAAGCCACATACTTGTCATAACAAGTCACAGTGTGATCCTCCAGAACAGAGCGGAAAATTATGTCTACTGGAAGGCGAGGAACTCTACCGAACATGAGATAAAACGGAGCATAGCCAGTCGTTTCATGAACAGTACAGTTGTACAAGAAAGTCAAAGATTGCAGTTGTCTTGGCCAATTACGCTTTGCATCTGGAGCCAATGCGCGGATCATGTTCCCCAGGGTCCTATTAAATCGCTCCACACTACCATTCCCCATAGGATGGTAGGGAGTTGTATGCGATTTTTGTACTCCAGACACCTCAAGAAGCTCAGCAATCAGCTGGCCTTCGAAGCTCGCCCCCTGATCACTGTGTACGCGTTCAGGAAACCCAAACACACAAAAGTATTTGTCCCACAAGACACGTGCCACCTGTTTAGCTGACTGATCTTTGCATTGAAACGCTTGCGCCAACCTGGTAAAGTGATCTGTGATCACCAAGACATCGACTGACTTGTTGTTATGATCTTCAGCAGACCAAAAATCAATGCATACTAACTGCAATGGTCTGCTGGTCACAATATTTTCTAGGGGTGCTCGACCCTCAGGCTCAGCGGTTTTACTGACAACACACCTCTGACAGTGTCGTACATGCTCTCTAATATCTCTGTCAAGGCTCAGCCAAAAGAAACGACGTCTCGCTAGACCCAAACTCCTAGACTGCCCCTGATGACCCGCATGATCGTGAATACCCCTCAACACCTCCAACTGAAGTGACTCAGGGACTACGTACTGGAACCGCTTACCCTTAGACAAATGATCATGGGAAATCCGGTAGAGAATCCCGTTTCTCACAACAAATTTCTCCCAGTGCTTAATGTATCTAAGGACCCCAACATGTTCCTTTGCTCTTTCACGCCTGCTTGGCTTGCGATGTCTTTCCACATAATGAATAACCCTTGACAGCACACTATCAGAGAGCTGCTTTTCACGCAGGTCACGCTCCGAATATGTAGGCTGAGTCTCTGATTCAGAAACCATCTGAGGAAGATGATTCAAAACAGACAAAGCACGAAGTCTTGCACCGTCTTCCCACATCCTTTGTGAGTCAAGCACGGCCATTACATCCTCCTTATCTAAGGAAGTCCATGCAATGCTTGCCGAATTACTGTGCAAGGGACCGCTGCTAGAAACACCCTGCTTTCCTTCAGACCCACAAGACCACCGAAAAGCATCCTGAACTGAGCCAGAAGAAACTTCCTGTACTTCAGACAAAAGTTTGTCATATGTTTCACGTAACAGTCTAGAGCCGATGTTGGATTTCACGAATGGAACCCTACTCAAAGCGTCAGCCACAACATTCTGCGAACCTGGTACATACTTGATGTCAAAATTGTACGCCGCAAGTTTGGCCACCCACCGCTGCTCACAACAATCGAGCTTAGGTTTGGACAAAATGTGGGTAAGCGGGGTTGTTATCGGTCCATACTGTAAATACATGACACTTCAGCCAATGACTGAACTTTTCACATACCACCCATTTTAACGCTAAAAACTCTTAAGCAATGTGCCGGATAATTTCGCTGTGATGGAGAAAGGGACTTACTGGCAAACGCTATAGGTCTGGCTTTACTGTCACCTGCCTGAACTTGAGACAGAACAGCTCCAATGCCGTCTAAGGAAGCATCAGTCGAAAGCACAACGGGGCGGCTGAAGTCTGGATGAGCTAATATAACAGCTTCTATCGTGGCTGTTTTAAGGTTCTCAAATTCCAGCTGCGTCTCAGGTGTCCAATCAGCTACAGTCAATTTCCTTAATGCACAGTTTCCTTTATTTGCACGACCTCTTTGGTCCTCTTTTTCTGACCTTTCAATAGATCAAAAAGGGGTTTTGCCACGGTTGAGTAGTTGGGTACAAAATGCTGATGATAGTTAACCATCCCAAGAAAGGATCTTATGCGCTTCTGCGATGGTGTAACTCCATCAGCCTCCATCAGATCCAAGCTGGTCATTTTGGATATACTCTCAACCTTACTTGGATCTGTGGATACCCCAGACTCATCAATCACATGTCCAAGAAATCGCACAGATTTCCTAAGGAAATTACATTTCTTGGGAGCAAGTTTCAGATTGTGCGATCTCAACTGACTGAATATCATCTCAAGACGGGTCAATGCTGTCGTTTCTACAGGTCCAAATACAATTAAGTCATCCAAATAACATAACAGGCTTAGAAAGTTTTGGTCCCCAAAAATACTTGTCATCATGCGCATAAAACTCCCTGGACTATTACAAAGCCCTTGAGGAAGCCGATTATACTCATATAAGCCCATAGGTGTCGTAAAGGCCGAGTACTTTCGGTCATCCTCATATAAAGGCATATTGTAAAAGCCGGAGGTCAAGTCCATCGTACTGAATAGTGAATTCCCGCCTAACGCAGCCAAACAGTCGGCCTGGTGAGGTAACGGATATGCATTCTTCAATGTCCTTTTGTTTAACCACCGAAAATCCGTACACAAGCGTAAATCGCCGTTCTTTTTCCATTCAAGGACTAAAGGAGACGCAAACTCACTAGTCGATTTGCGAATAATCTCCTTCTCCTCCATTTCATTCAAAACACGACGCAACACCTGATACTGACTGGGCGGCACTCGCCGGTACGGAAGTCGGAAAGGTCTTGTGTCTGAAAGATGAATCCTATGGACAAATCCAGTAGCATGACCACAATCCAAATCATGACGTGAAAAGACATCATTGTACTACAAGATTGTATCGACCAATTTTAGTCTACAATGCTCAGACACATCACAGGAATCCAAATCAAGCCCCTCTAGACCAACTGACCTTAGCTTCTCAGCAACAGACCTCACATCAGTGGACATACTATCCTCTGGCTGAGTCTGTTGCGTCTGAGAAAGCAGGTTCCCATCATCCAAATCTTCGAGGGCAATACCTGGAAACAAATCGGCTATCTTGGCATTACGTCTCAGCATAACAGGTTTGTCCCAGGTATTAATTAACTTCAACGGAACCCACCTGTCCCCCCATAGATGTGTGACGAGCCTGGCCACGAGAATGCCTTTAGGTGCCGACCGTGAACTTGTAGGCTCTGTCAACACAGCACTACCTGGAGACACTTCCGTGTGTTTAGGCAACCTACCCCACACAAGGTACTCACGACCAGGCTCCAGACAAATAGCTGAATTACATCTCACAGTGCCAATCTTGTCAGGCACCCCATCACCCCTCCAGCGATTCAAACCTGCAAGCATAGACAGGAAGGCCTCAGACATAGGATCATTACAAACATGAGTCGAAACTGCCTTCCAAAACAATTCACATTGCTTTGAACATCTTATGATGTGTTTGATGACATTCGTACCAACAATGAATTCATCATGCTGCCCACTAACAACCAAAGTAGGAACCAACATTTTACATCCATGAATCTCTAGCTCAAGTGTAAGAGAATTCTTCGGTTTTACTCGGCTGCCCCCACAGCCAATTAGCATAACATCTGGGCTGCCTCTACATTGATCACTGATTATTCCAGCATCTAACAATTTCTGTTCTGCGCTCTCACTCATGGTACATGCCATGGATCCACTGTCGAGCATTCCATCCAGGATCACTTTATCAGCCACCACGACAGGAGCGTAGAACAGACTGTCACTTCTGCAGACAATATTCGTGTTCTGGAACACAACATTCTCACCACAACAAGATTGTTTAGAAGACATGAACATGTTTTCAGCATTTGCAATATTAACATCATTTTGGGAGTTGTCATTCAAACCTGTACAGCCTCCCACCATATACAGGTTGGTTAGTTTCCCGACTGAAGCTGTGGGCAAGCAGATTGAGCATGCCCCGGAGAAAAACAACCAAAACACAACCTGTCTTTGAGGCAGTGAGACCTACTGGAGTGTGCAGTATTACCACAGACCCCACAGCCTCTTCCTCTGCCTCCATACCTGAAATTCACATTCCTCTCAGGCTGGACATTGTTACCCTGCTGTACTCTTTCCATCACCTGCTCCAACATACCCATCATCCGGTTCAAGATATTCTCATCCGACTGTCCCATATGCCGAGACGTAGGAACAGTTTGAGCCGGACAGCTAACACTGCGTAAACGGTCCTGTACGCTATCGGGCACAGGAGGAGGATTCACATAGTTTGCAAAGCCAGCATCAGTTTCCTGAAAGTGAGACATCGGCAAATGCTTATCACTATTTGCAACATCAACATTTTTCACTCCAAGAGAGCTGGCAGAGGCACGAGAAGAGCGTTGTTCTCTCTGATGCTCATCCAGCCTCCCCTGAACTTCTTTCGCAGTCCATTCACTGACTGGCTTGTGCTTAAAAAGACTAGCTAGAACAGGATCAGGGCAATATTTTACAAACATGTGAGCCACCTCTTCACTGATTTTGTCTATGGCCCGCCCTTGTCTACGCAGGCCTTCATCTGCTAGATCTGCTGCCTTATTGATTCTGATCCAGTAATCTACTGCGGTCTCACCGGGCTTAGGCAGAGTCGAATAAAAGTCAGCCAAAGGAAGGCACGATGGTGCAACACTGAAATATTTCAGGAGAATAGAGTAGATTATGTCAGGGTCATTCTTAACATCAAGAGATGTGTCACTTCTAAGACTAATTCTCACAATATCTCCCGCTTTGCCCATTAATCGTGACATTATTTCATCTGCTTGATTCTCAACAGCACACTTCTCTTTCGACAGAAGTGTTCTGGTCATCTCAATCCATTCGTGTACCGGAAATTTATCACTACTGTCACCTCTGAAAATCACAAGTTCCCTGTCAGTAGTGACATGTACTGTCACTTGAGAAACATCTTGTTTGGCGAAACTGTCAGGATTTAGCTCCCTGTTAACTTGAGAATCACGACTTGCATTCATCACTCCATTTTCCATCAATTTGGCAGCGACGGCATCACTAATTTGTTCACCCAATCTCCCAAACATATCGGTTAGGCAATCCAACATTTGATTATCACAATTCGTATTATATGAAGGAGATGCGTTCCCAACATGGCGTTCCACAGGCGGGTCTCTAAAAAGCAGACCACGACCAACACCCTGTGCACTATCAAGCACCATGCGAGAACGACCTCCTCCACTGACAACAGATGTAGGTTCACCAGCACAAGTGCTGTCGGTCATGACGCCCCGTCCACGCGGAATGAAAGGGCTTACGGGACTGCTAACATCAAATCGTTGAACAAATTTTTCACCCATGAATGAAGTTAATGAAACAATATCACTTCAAAAGTTACTCAACAGTAGATAACTTGTTAATCAGTGACAATCCCAAAACAGTGGTGACGTATCAGTAAAGATGTCTTCATTCAAAAAGTCTGTACACAAAAATAGTCTGCGATCCAAAGGTCTTCGTTCATAAAGTCACATTCACCACGGATAAAAACAGCAACCTCACAGCGATCCTCTTCGAGAAGATCAGGTGATCCAACAGGTCACGGCACCAATGTGACGGATGTAGACTTTCTCCTCCACTCTACGATGTGACTTGGATGAACACCACTGAGATCCGATAAAACACCACTCTGTACAACGGACTCAATCTTTCTTTTCTTTACTGCAGGCTGTAAAATGAAATAAATCACCCCTTTAGTGGTTATTTTGCTGCAGGCATAAGTGACCCACAGCATGCAGTACACATTGCAACTGCTTGTGTTGCGTCATAACAGTATTAACAACATCGCAACACACAACCACACTTTACATATAACAATAGTAATAACAAACAAAAACATATAGGAAGACATACCTGTAAAATGAAATAAATCACCCCTTTAGTGGTTATTTTGCTGCAGGCATAAGTGACCTAAATAAAATGTAAAATAAAATTATCATTGTAGCCTTGCTAACGAGAGTTCACAAGCGGCCAAATAACTTATAAAATATATGTTAATAGTCAAATTAAACAATCAAAATATTACCCTAACTAAATCATAAACATCAAATACTTGAAAACTCAACTTATTTCGCCTTATAATCGAATATATATAACTAAATTGAGACGGAGCATAAGCATACCCACCCACAGCATGCAGTACACATTGCAACTGCTGTGTTGCGTCATCTCCTGTCTTACCAAACATTTTATCTGCCTGCAGTTCTCACACAAACCACACTAGGGCACCAGTACAACATGAAATTAACTGCTGCTGAATTCATAAGAATTCACAATAAAACTAAATAAAATCCTAACTCCGTTACATCTAGCTTTAAATCAAGGTTAGAGAGAAAGGTTCCAAGACTACACACCAGGATAATACACACACACACACACAAACACCCCAAGAAACATTAACAGGATTTTCTCTTGACTTTAGCGCGATAATACTGCACAATGACTATTTCTAGAATTGCCACATTCCTGCATTCTAAAAGTGACCACCAGAACACATTTTTCAATAATCATTGAACAACAAAAATACTGAAATTACTGCTTTAAAGAAGGAAATTCTTGTATCACAACATATTAAAGAACCTTCACAGAACTCTTCTCCATACAACTATAACTCTAAAAAACACCAAAAAAGGAACATAAAAGTAGTTCATATATTCCAAATCTCCTGAAGCCACACAATAAGCTTTGTGCAAGAAATAGAACAAAATATATGCAGTTATTCACTGATAATTTTCTCTTTCAGTGAGCTGTTCACTGAGAACCTGATCATTGAGGCAGTGAATAGAAATAGGATTAGTGAATGAATCATTATTTTGAACCATTACACATATTAGACAAAATTATTCTTTCACAAATTGCAATGTTTATTTAATGAATTGGTTGTTAATGTTCACAAATTGGACAGAATAATTCTTTCAGAAATTACACTGATTCTTCAATAAATTGGTTCACAAATTGGACAGAATGATTCACTGACAAACTGAACTGATTCTTCAATGAACCAGTTGTTATACACAAACTGGACAGAAAGATCATTTTGGGAATTTAACTGATTCTTTCATGACTCAAATTGATTCTTTCAAGAATCAAACACAATGATGACTCAATAATCTGGTTGCAGCAGTTCTTGAGTAACAGCTCACCAGTAGGGAAGATTATAATTGAATAAAAACTTAAATTCCAGGTCTGTTCTTCACGCAAAGCTATCTATTGGTTTCAGAAGACTTGGAGAACAAGTCTGTGTTGTCTGTATTGTTAGACTTATAGACTTCTGAAATCAAAAGATAGTGTTGTGTGAAGAACAGACCTGGACTAATTTTTACTACTTTATTTTTTTTAATTTATATTTTTATACAAATATTTGGAGTCATATTTGGAGCTTAAAGGCAATGAACTATGTCAGTATGACCTGTCATTTAAAGGAATAGTCCTGTGAGATCATTCTTCAAATTCACATTTTTTTAATTCTACAGAAGAAAGTCATATAGCTTTGGAACAACATGAATGATGACAATTTTCATTTTGGGAACTACCCCTTTAAAACACATGCAAGACACACCAGAACTAGACTGATCTCTCTCTAGTATGATGGGAGTGATAACATGAGACACATTTTAAACTCACAGAAATATTAATGAGTTTACAAGGACCTTCCCATTATAATTATGTAGAGCAACTGTGGCATCTTAGTGGGCCAGCGCTCCCTGTGGGATACATAAATGTATCAGGCTAGCAAAACTCACCTACTTTTAACAAAACAGTTTACATGCAGATACAAATAACTCCAAGCATCCTTCATTACTATCAGCCGATGAATGGCTATGCCATCTGCAGCTTAACGACTCAAATAACTTCTTCAACCCAACGCTGACAGTTATTGTTCAAAGCACCGCCCGTAACCTTTACAAAGGATACATTTTCAGGACATTCTCACATTACTTTCTTCCTAACGCAACTCTAAAAGCATTTTCTGAGGAATTTGCGAGGGGAGAGAGGGGAGTTAACTTGGATTTTTTTTAACTAAGTGAAATATCTCTTTGCTGAATTACTGCTATGAAAACCATGGCCAATCACTGGCATGCAAGAGTGTCACCATAACCATGTTTGACAACTCCTGACTCTCAACTCATTGGACGGGCTGAACCTCAAATCCACGTAGAACTTGTGAGCTGTCTGGTGAGCAGCAGATAAGCATGTTAGAGAGACAGCAGATCTGCCTGTACCCAACCTGACTGCTGCTCTGGAAGAGTAATTACAGGAAGGCCTGTGGTAATTAGCCCACCTCTCACTGTGTTTGTCTGTTTTTAAGGCTGACAAAAAGAAAGGAAGAAAAAAAACCTGGAAGCTGACAAAGCCGCAGCCCAGGTTTACCATATGGGAGTGGATGGATAGTGTCGAACAGCATGTTGGGTTGAACTGGAACTGAGTCAAACACGTAAGCTTAGCTACAGGGATCTCAAATCTGAAGACGCCCCTCCTGATACCAGCAGTCTAACAGACAAGACAGACAAAATCTGCATCCCTCACCGTTTGTTGTCAAGGACGTTTTAAGCAGAACTGTCTAGGCAGAGCTCAATGATGAGGATAAGGGCTAATGCGAGAGTGTTTGGGGCCAGTTGATGGAACTGTCACTTGCCAGTGCTTACGTACCAAAAATTTCATATTTGCATATCATGTTCATGAGCTTTTATGTGTTTATGCCAACAAAAGTGTAGCTGTCAGAGTCACAGTTCAGTAGTAAAATTTCCAGATATTGTCAATTCAAGCATTATAACAAATTGCGTAAATTATTTGTTGTGTGTACAGTATTTACTCAAGTTCTGTTTTTGCTAATTGGCATAATATATTACTGTTGTAATAATATAATAATAATAATAATACAGATGGCCAATAATCTCAAAAAACGCCAAATATCATTTTGAAAATCAGCCTGTCTGATATATCAGTCTATCACTAAACACAATATGTATTGTTGAGCCCTGCTATGCAAGATGTGTTTGCTACTTTTGTCCTTGCATCATAAAAGCTGTCGAAATAAACAAAAAAACTTTGATGGCTAGTTCGAGAGAAATTCTTCACAAATAGCTTGTGGACAGTTAGAGAAAAAATAACGGCCCGTCACCATCATAAGAAGTGTCTGCTGAACTCTTAAACGTACTGACTCAGAGGAAGATAATAATAAACTCACAAGGCTTATTTCCAACAACAAAAGAACTCCTCCATCGAAATGAAAGACTATGACAAATCGTTGTTCTAATGTTTCCTGTGTGGGTGTGCCGTATGTGAATGCGTCTGTGTGTGTGTCCCTGTTGGCCAAGCAGCAGGGTGACTACTCCCCCTGTCTTCCCACCATCTGCCCGAGAGAGAGCTCCTCCAGCACCCCTTCCACGATCAGCACTTTTCCAGGCTAAAGCCAAGAGAACGAGACATCCAGCTAACTCTGCAGGTCCAAGCCATTGCTCACCTGTGTCAACGAGAACACAAGTCTCACTGATGAGCAGTTAATCAAAGGAAATAAAGTTAGGAAACTAACTATTCAAGACTTCTAAAAGTTTTGAGAATGGGCAAAAGGAGTGCATGTTAAAAAAAATAAATATAAATAAAAAATGTAAATAATAATAAATATAAATTAAAAAAATTGGTAATTAAATTAAAGTTTAAATAAAAATATTTACATATTAATGAAAATAAAAAAGATGTACCGATAAAAACAATAAATACAATTTGAAAACAATAAATAAATACAATTTTACAAAATGAATAAATAAAGCCACATGTACCTATAATCATTTTACCAAATTACCAAGCCGTGTGACTTTTAGCAATAACCTCAAAGATGAACATTATACACTAAATGTAAATAATATTTGTAAACTTAATCAAAATTTAAATTAAAACCAAAAAAATGTGCACTCCAAATTGCAGACTTAAAATTAACTTCAAAATCCTAAATATTAACTTAATAATCGGCCTAATCGATACCACTAGGAAAGGGCTAACTAAAGCAAACATTTCAAATCACCACTTCTCCTCATGCTTCTTCTAGTCAATCATCTCGCACAAGTTTAAACTCGAAACACCCATTTGCCCTTCACACACTCAAGGATGGTCAAACTCCCATTGAGCCAAGCAAGCCTAATATAAGCCATTTAGATGTTTGGAAAGGCTTACCCTTTTCAGTGCTCAAAGCTCCATTAGATAAAGAGGAGCAGGGCAGGCTAATTAGAGTCTGACCGTTTGGCCATTCTAGAGTAAAGATTCATTTGCACTGGTCTTACAATCAGCTTCTCTCTCTCTTTCTCTCTCTCCACCTAATAGAAAAATAAGCTACTTCACTCTGCATCGCTGGCAGTGACACCTGCCATGGAGGGGGTAATGGTGTTTAATGGCCTTTTAAATTTTTATTCAGTCTGAGAATCATAAAAGAGGAACCAGGCAGCCACTGGATCTCTTAATAATCCCAATGCTATGGCAACCAAAAACAAGCTCAGCCATCTGACTTTAGGTGGCTCGCCAATCCACACCTGCTCTCAGTTCTCGTGTTGGCAGAAATGCAGAGATATCAAGAAAAAGGCATGTTTCTAAATGTCTGCAAGGTCACCAGTGGTGTTTTGGTGATCCTAATAATAAACGTTTTAATGTTTAAGTGCTGCCCGGGGGTCTTGCGCGTGTTCATTAGGAATCACGGCCTGCTTGGCCGACACAGCAAGAAATAGCCATTAATAAGGCAAAGGGAAAAAGGAAAGGACAGAGATGGAGGAAAATGGAGAAAGAATGTTTATGTTTTGGAAGGCTGCAACTGTGTGTTTGCACTCCCTGGCGGGAGACACAAATCCAGATCCGATATGAGAGTTGTGGCTTTTACACATCTGAGACCTGCTGTATCACCAGACCATATATTTTATTTATTTACAGAAGTGCTGTGAGAGAGAGAGAGAGAGAGAGAGAGAGAGAGATTCTCACTCTTGAAAGAATTTGACAAATCACGCTCATTCTAGACAGGATTGTACATAAATAACAAACACAGCAGACACAAATACACACCTGGGAGATTTGACGCAGATATCGGCAAGTTTGTGCTTGTTTGTCCATTGCATCTGTGATTCCCAACCAGGGGTATGTTTACACCAGAGGGTACTTTAGCAGGTTTCACTGGGTACTTGGAAAGACTTTTTAAAAGAACCTACAAAACAAAAAAAATTACAACCTATTTGTACCAAACAATTTGTTATTTCAACAGATTCCTAAATCACATTATTTTCAGGTTCTTTGAAATAATACAAAATAATCTATGAAAAATATAAAATAATGTGTAATGTATTCAAGTTTTACAAATTTATGTGGATGACATTCATAGCAGATTGCCCTGGTTTACACCCATCATTAATGTGTTTTCAGGATTCAGATCACAATCATCATACTAAATAATTAAGTTACACTGCAAATTGTAATATACATTTTTTAATGTTCTTTAAAAAATTATCTTTTAATAATTAAAAAATAATAATAATATGCTCACCAAGGCTGGTATTATTTTACCAAAACTTCAGTAAAAAAATGTAATATTGTGAAATATTACTACAACTTAAAATAACAGTTTTCTATTTTAAAATGTAATTTATTCTTGTGCTGGCAAGCTTATTTTTCACACTATGCTCTTACAATCTGTTTGCATGCATTATCTGTAAAGCTGCTTTGTAACAATGTGTATTGTGAAATGCACTATACAAATAAATTTGAATTGAAAAAAAAATTGAATTAATCAATTAATAATGTCCAATCATTTATCAAATGATGTCACCAGATTACACTTCTAAACCTATTAACCCTATTAAATCCTATTAAATGTCCTTTACTGAGGGATTCATATTAAAAAAGAAAACACTGACAGAATACACTGCAGTACAGTGTATTGTGACTGCCTCCGTTTAACACATTTGACCATTCTGCGTAGTTTCACACATTTTCACCCAAAATCAGTGCAGAAAATGGCCTACGGTGGAACATAAATAAACAAAAAAAGACACTACATTAGAAGCCTCGTCTTCAGTGAAAATACAAAACTTTTTAAAAATCTGCTCTTGCTATGAACGGTGGGATTTAGTTATGATTACATGAAGCAAGGCAAACTTGATGAAACAAATGGGATTTTTGAGACCGTCAGCAGTCCTAGTCAGTCTTGAAGACACAGTCCAGGCCCAGTAGTCAATCTTACGAGTGGTCTCCTGTCCAGCGTCAGCTGAGTGAACGCAGTGCTGTGTCGTTTAAATGTCAGTGATAGACATCAAACCCAGTTCTTTTGCAAACTCCATCTGCTTCATACAGATGTCTCAATCAAGCCAGCAGCTGCGTGGTGTCTTACTGTCAGAGAGGGCCAGGGCTACACTAATACACGCTTCTGTTTAGACACAGGAAGCATACCTGCCATACGCCACATGCTACCTGACCTGCCCGTCTGCTGCCTGTCATTCAGTGCTCACACGGACCCTCAACACGCTAAAGTAAGCGTCCACACTCTCTCACACACATGCATACCCAGCAAACTCCTCCTCTAACACTTGTAATGCCTTCTGTCTCTACAAAATGTTTCAATTGTTTAGAGAAAAAGCCAGAGGCAAAGACATTTTAGTGTTATCAATTAAACACATGTAGCATCAGAGACAAAATAATGGTTTGTTGTGACATATTGCAGATGGTGTTGTGCTATGTGCTTATCACGAAACAGGTGATCACTTCAATGGTTTAACTTATGTTTAAACAAGAATCTTTTTGAAAGAAACGTTTTACCTTGAGTAAAAGTATTTGGTTTTAACAGATCTCAAGTAAAGTACAGATTCCCCAAAATAATACTTAAGAATAGTAGTAAAATAATATTACTCAAATACCTTACACATCTGCAGTTTAAATTGAATTGACTGATTTTGAGAGATTACTGTTTTTGTTCTTTTCTTTATATTAACTTGGACTTTTGCTTTGGCAATACGAATGTACAAATATTTATCATGCCGATAAAGCACCTAAATTGTGAAATGTGAGAGAGAGACTCCTTGACCTTCTAATGACACCATTCTTCAGTCTCGCAGGGCACGGTTGGACACTGACTCCGTGTACAAATACAGGGCCAAACACATGCTATTTCAGCCCAGAGGACAATACAAACACGCTGACGACATACAAATGACCTGCAATCATCTGACTGTGTGTGTACACTTGAACAACATCACTGCAATGCACTACAAGACTGAACATAATAACAACTTAATTCATTAGCATGAACACACAAAAAAGTGGCATAGTCTCCTCTCTTTGTCCATTCAAGCCCTTATGGAGGCACTGCTTCCTGTCACGTGACTTTTGCCTGTATTTTGACCATCAACCATCTCAAATTCACACCATGAAATTGGACCTCATTGAGAACATGATGACTTCAAAGGAGACAAAAAGACTCTGTAAAAATGTATCCAATGGTTTCACTATTGGACAGCGTGATCTTATAAAACACACCATTTACACTTTGCTCTCATATATTGCACATTTCTGTGATGGATTTTCAGTAGCCCTTGTACTAACCATAATAGCCACTGTCTTCAGTGTCACATGATCATTCAGATTTTATTCTAATAGGCTGATTTGGTGTTGAAGAAACCTTTCTTATTATTATCAATGTTGTTTCTTACTATTATTAATTAATTATAAAATAACTGTACTGCTTAATATTTTTGTGGAAGGGTTTGTCGAGTAATATTTTGTTTGATATATTACTGACCCATACTATTGAGTACAGTGGTGTATATATACAGTACACATTGCACACACAGTTTCATCACCACACTGTACAAACTGTACATACTAATAGGGACCTAGTTTAGTTCCGTAAAGCTTGCCTTTTTTTCAGGTTGATTAAAGATCCTTTGTTGATTTCATGCAGAGTCACCCTGAATAGCGGACATAAAGCCAAGCCAGCAGCTCGGCGCCACACGATTCCCACATTAAAGGTAATGTTTCCGCCACTCCATCTCGCATTGTTTTATTTTGCTCTCTGGCTTTAATGAATGTGACAGAATTACGCCGCTTTAAAACCGTCTGCTTTATTGTTCTATTTGTTTATCTATTTCTTATTTCCTCGTCTTTTCCCAGCTCGCATCTGTCATTCTTCTACGCTTTCATTTTATTGGCCGCGCTGTAGAGCGGTATTGTTGATTGCTGCCCATTTTCGGATTAGGAGATTAAGTTATTCATCACTCACCGAGCTCCCTGCTGCGCCACTGCTATCAGGACACCACCAAATCACAACATCTCAGCCAGCCATTTCAAAACAATTGAATGCACAATAATTTCCCTATTAATACATTTCTCATATTAGAGATTATGCATGAAACATCCACATTATCTGTGGCAGTGTTTTCCTTTTCTCTTTTTTTCCTTGTGTGTCTGTGTTAATGTCTTGCTCCTCTCCAGTAAATCTAATAGACAGGATTGAATAGCTCACGCCAGGATGAAGGGATAGGTTACAGATAGCCTCCTATTTTTTATTTATTCATTTTTTCCCTCTCCCTCCCTCTCCTTCTCTGGTGGAATATGCAGAAGAAAATGAAAGAAAATCGATCATTTTCGAGCAGGGTGGCGGGGACGAGCTGTGACGGTTGCTACGCCAACAGTAACTCAGCCTCTCACAGCTGTCTGGTAGAACTTGTTTTGTCATTTTGCTAGATGAATTGATTTATTTTTCATCTTTTAAGCATTGATTATATAGAATTCAAAATTTCACTGATTTTATTCTGAAGTAGGGGGAATTTGTTCAAGTGAAGGTGTGCTACGTCAGCGCAAGCTAGCTCAGAAATTGGTCATACGTATTGTAGTTGCACACATTTTTGCATTCAACACACCAAAGGCACACAGCAACAAAAGGCATATCAATGGATGTGTCATATATGCACGTATTAGCATGAGAACAGATCATTAAATCCATTGTAGGCAGCCAACCAAAACGCCTCGGCACACCAGCAGCCATTATGTCGTCATCATACTTCAGTGAATCGTGTTTTGCTTTGTACTAAAAATAATCCTCTCATCCACAGCAAGGACAGAGGTGGACTCACAACAGGGCTGGTCACAGTTAGAGATCCTCTTCAAACATCAAAGTGTGTTAATCACTTGTGTTAAATGTGCTTGAGCCTGTATAAGGGGTGGAAGTGAGGCTATACTGACATTGCAAGATCTATTATGGCAGGTAAATGTGTCTTAACGGCAGGAAGAGAAGGCGAAATATAGGAAATCAACACAGAGAGCATGTCTTACCGTTATGAATCATCTATGAATCCTGTCTAATTATTAAATTTGACATCTGAACAAACAAACATGTTCACACATTTAACTGAACAGAGACACAGGCACACAAAAGATTTCTGTCTACCTGTTTATCTACAGTCTACATGTTTGTTTACATTTATCTGTATGTCTGTTTGTACCAAAAGCAGGATAGCTAAAGGTATACTATAATCACTTGGACGTTTTCATAAATAATTGTAACCTCGGTTGCAATTTAACTCTATAAATTGTATCTTTTCAAGTATAATACATTAAAATACATGAACAGGTTTTATCTGTGAAAATGAAAAGGTAAGTATTATAACACTGACAGTAGTTATCATATATATATTCATATAAATATATATATATATATATGTGTGGTGTGTGTGTGTGGTGTGGTGCAAATCGGAATTCATTAATGACTTAAATATTCCAGCTGCTTAACAATTCCATTAATGATTCTTTTTGCACTTTTAAGGAAGCACCTGCAAATGTAGTGCCATAGCAACAAATGTCATTAAAACAGCATTAAAAAATGCAACCTGTTCTAAAAAAGAAATGGTTCCAGATATGCAACCCTAGATATAACAGATAACAATAAGCATTACATAGCATTATGAATATTTTAATGAAGCACTAAGTATCTCTGTATTATGCATTACATATAGAAAGAGTTTCATAGAAAGTGTTACTGAACATACTGCTGACTTCATTTGATTAATAGTAATACCATAAACAGACACATGATTTCACAGCGGGCAGAAAAATTTATAAATAAATAAATAAATATCTGTGAGAGAAAGTGTGTTTGTGTGGAGCTATCCAGTTCCCGTCTCAAATGAACATGTGCTCTCTCTGCATAGATGACACTCAAAATGCATTATAACCATTAATGAAAAAGTTAATGGGCCATTTTCTTACATATCAATTTACATTTTACAATTTGGGTACACAAATGATGTCTGCTACGGCGGGTCCTTAATATTTTGCTCAAGGAAACAGTTCTAATGTGTTTTGTGGACATCAAATGTAGTGAATAATGATGCGTCCATCGCATGCAAATAAGATGACAGTGGGAATGGGCTGATCAACAGTGCTCGCATAAAGAGGTTACAGACTGCCGTGTACCGCGCTCAGTTTCAAAAATGTCTTCTACCATATTGCAGTGTGTCCATGTTTCCAAGCAAATACACAAACCAATACGCTCAATTACGATCAGCTCCCTTGTGTGCAACTAGCAAATTATCTATCACAAAGTATCTCAATTTTCACACTCTGCTGTACTGAATTTCATAAAACACACAAATTTAATGCAAGCAGACAGAGGCTTTAGATGTACTGTACATTGTATTAAGACGTTAACTCTTATGCACTGGTTATAAATGCAATTAGAGTCCATACAGACCATTTACTATCCAAAACATTCAATGAGCATTATTTACATTTACATTTAGTCATTTAGCAGACGCTTTTATGCAAAGCGACTTACAAATATAATAGAGGATATATATATAGATAGAGATAGATATAGATTATACACACACACACACAAAGAAAAACAAGTAGATAGAATAGAAAAAAAATAGAATCCTGTAAAAAACAAAAAAAAAAATAGATGTGAATAATGAATTATAGCAATACCATATTCAAAATATCTGTACACCAATTTTGACACTTGAAATATTTCTGAATTATGTGGTTCGCAGCCATGTATATATTGTTTAGATTGAATACCATGCCACATTTTCTTTTAACCTCTATAAAGGAAGCTTTGGCAAATTTGGATACCTATGATATACAGCATATCTTCCCATTGTAGATATTTTTAATGGTCCAAGGCTTCATTTCTGCAGTTAAAATAAAATATTCCAGTTGTCCTCCAATTTAAACATAAACACAAAAGTGCACACTTTTCGACAATATGTCATGCACTTATTCCTAATTCATTGCCATCCTACTGAAGTGCCTTAAGTTGAAAAACTAATATCTGAGAAATAATGAATACTGTAAGGAATGTAATAATAATAATAAATTACTACTAAAGTAATAATAAATACTTTATTTATAAGCGTCTTTTCTTAAACTCAAAGCACTACCACATCTCATCTCAGTTAATGTTAATTAAAATAACCTGTGTCTCTGTTAATATTAGAAAGGACCGAAACTAACATGAACAGGGGGTATTTTTATCCTTAATAAAGATTAATGAATCCTGTAACAAATGATTGTAACATTGTTAGTAAATGTTCGTTAACTAAATGACAGAATTAACCTTATTGTAAGTGTTACCAGATTTGATTAAATTATTACGTGTTATTGCGACACTGTCAATTTTTGCATTATAACCATTAACCATTTTATTTTTTAGAAAAATATAATAATCTATTTTTTTTTAATAAAAAAAGAAGATAAATATAAAGTACAATTAAAATAGAATAGAAATAAAGTGCTAAAGTTTTAGAGGGGTCCAATACGTGGATTTATATTGTATTACAAGTATATATAAATTTGTGAATTCCTATATAATAAAAAAACATAAATATACAAACTTATGTTACTTCAGTACATGTAACTAAAATAAAAAATGTATTTAAAAATTAAGCTTTTTTCAGCTTGCCAAATGTCTCATTTTATTTTGTTAACTTAATAAAATCAATACAAATAAAAAATAATAAACACACACCCACACCCATTTATATATATACTGTACATAGATATATATATCTATATAGATATATATACACCACACAAAAACACAATAACTAAAAAGAAAAAACAACAACAATATTACTAACACTTTAACTAAAATTTAAATGAAAATAGAACATTTTTGTCCATACACTGAAAGTGAATAGGCTCCAGTGTTGTTTTGGACCCCACCGACTTTTATTGAATGGACACAAAAGGTTAAAAGGTTCTTCAAAATACCATCTTTTTTGTCCAGCAGAAGAAAGCAGGGACTTGGCGGGAACTATCCCTTTAATTGAAATACTCACAGTACAGCACTATTTTAGGTCACTAAATGGTTAGTAAATAAGATGGTTACTAAATAAAATGCAGGTTTATTCACTGGTATGTAAAACTACATAACGTTTTATACTTATGTGTATGTTAACAGCAGTCATTAAATGTAGTACAGTTGTATATGATCTACTTGGGGATCTGATATCCCGTCTCCTCCCAACACGCTGAGCTCCCTCTCAACTTTACAGAAAATCATAATTTTCACCATGGGGCATCGTTCTCCATGCACCTCTCCCGCATGATGCTAGCGCTCACATGGATGCGGCAGTCCCGGGGGCAAGGGCGGCTGAGCGCAAGGGCTTATGGGTGTGAATATATGTATCAGTGCCATCTGCATGTGAAGTGAGAAAACACAGGGCAGAGAGCCAATCACTCACCCACGCACACCTGAGGAAGGCGTCATCACTGCAGCCTATTGTTTTAGGGCACATTTCTGTACGTGTGAGGCACATGGGAGTGTTGTCACACCTTTTAAACTCACAGCCACCAACAAACACAAAAAAATGCAAATCCGTTTTGTTTGATGCATTTTCAAGCTTCGCAGGTCACGTTAAAAATGTCGCTACGTGATATTGTTTGTGTGGGTGAGTATCCAAAAACACTGTATGTTAAGATACAACTCAATTCCCACTCCAACAATAGCTTTGATAAGCACTATAAGCGAACGACACCCACTGCTACAAGACGTATATTCGGTACTCTCCATATGCATTAATGCAAATGAAAAGACGCCCGCAGTTTGACGTTCTCCCTCCTTTTTCCTCTCCTTTCTCATTTTTCCATTACCTTGCATGTTCCCCCTCTTCTCATCTTTTCTCCTCTACCAGCAGCAGTCCAAAGCAATGGCCAATAACACAGCATGCTGGAACAGATACCTGCAAAGTTAATATCATTAATCAATACCAATGGAATTGTGTGGAGGGATGCAGTCAAGTGAGCCTCCCAGCAGTACCAATCTCCCTCCGTTTAAAACTCATTTGCAAGCCCAAGATGGCCGCTCAGATGACTGGCAGCAAAGTTTTTCCAACAAATTTCATGGAGCATGAGCCAAAGATAATAGGTTTTCAGCCCAATGACAATCCAATTACAATGCCAATCAAAGCTGACTCCATGCAGGCTAATTATCAGCTTCAGCCGTCAGTTCAAATACTTACATACCACTTTTTATTTGAATAAAAATTCAGTTTCGAAACCAGGCAGGTCTGCCGTCCCTGATGAGCGGTGAGCAGCAGAGAAGCCTACCTTGGGCATTGCCATGAGCATTACGAGGAGCTTATCTTCCAATGCGGTTTGAGGTAAATCAGACCTATCTAATTGAACATTGGGTGTGATACTGAATTAGTCCAATTAAATTATCACTGATAGTGATTCGACGTGTGTGTTTCAAACTGCAATACGTTGCTATAGTAGTGCCTGCCAGTTTTGAAAAGTATGTGAATAATGAATGATAGCAATAAGCATATATCAGATATCTGTACACCAATTTGACACTTAAAATAGTTTTCTGAATGATGTGTTCGACAGCCATGTAATATATTGTTTAGATTGGAGTGACACCTGCATATTTTCTTTTACCTCTAGAAAGGAAGCTTTGAACATTTGGATACATATGATATACAGCATATCTTCCCAGCTTGTATATATTTTAAATGGTCCAAGGCTTAATTTCTGCAGTTAAAATAAAATATGCAGTTGTCCTTCCAATTTAAACAATAAACACACAAAGCGCACACTTGTCGACAAGATGTCATGCACATTATTCATAATTCATTGCCATCTGCATGAAGTACCTTATTTGAAAACTAATTTAATAAATAATAATATATACATTTATTTTAATTATAAAGCATCTTTCTTAAACTCAAAGCACTACAACATATAATCTCAGTTCATGTTAATTAAAATAAAATGTTGTATCTGTTAATATTATAATAGGGACCTAAACTAACATGAACAGGTGTATTTTTATACTTAATAAAGATTAATGAATACTGTAACAAATGAATTGTACATTGTTAGTAAATGTTAGTTAATGCATTAACTGAATTAACCTTATTGTAAAGTGTTACCAGATTTTATAAAATTATTACTTGTTATTGCGATACACTGTCAAATTTTTTTTTGAAGTTGTAAATAAAACAGATGGAGTACATTTACTCTTACTATTTCAGGTTTTCTATTTCAAAATGTAACGTTTATTTCAATGTGTTACTTTGTTTCGCTGTAATAGTTTCTGACATTTTCTAGCAATTTCTGAGAGTAAATATTTATACATTTCTACACCAATTTTTTCAGTGCATGATCAGATGAAAATAAACTTTTGTGTTTATTCCGTTTTCAGTTTTATAAATTGTGAGGTGAATTTGTGATTGACTAGTGAACAGCTGTTCCAGAATCCAGGATTATTTCTGAATCACAGCATTCAATGCAGTACAATTTTGAGAGGATAACAGATACAGCGGTGTAAAAAGAAAGGATCATGTGTGTATGTCTGCGCCACTCTTAGATGTGACGAGATGAAATGCACTGAGGATATGGAGGGTTGGCACAGACATGACATCTAATAATGTCTTTCCTCTACAAGTCTGTCCTGCTTGGGTTGGATTTAGAGAAGGTTTATCGCCTTCATATAACACACCCACACCCCCCACCCGCCCCGACTCTTGCATTACACTCACACACATACACAAACACAAACACACACACACAAACTAACAAACAAAACCTGCATCAATAACACAAATGATTAAACATTCATGGCCTTTTATAGGGAACATCTGCTCTATATAGAAGTCTAGCCTGAGGGACTGGGTGGAAAGAATCAGGAGGATTTTTCTCAAAGAAGCTCAAGGAAGCAATAAGATGGCATGCAGTCCTGAAAAGAAAACACAAATAGCAGAGTTTTTCAGAATGCTTTTGTCTAGGTGAACGAACAAATCTCTATTTTTTATGCCGTTTAAAGTCAAGAGACAGGAAGTTATTCGAGAAAGAGCGGGAGGGAATATATCACGACTTCAGTGCATTAAGAACAACTGCTATGGCAAAACTTCTGACACATTTGCCAACGCAAAACTGTATTTTATTGATTATGTTCATATTAAAGCTGATAACGGACAAATACACAATATTATAGAGCTATACTGTTTTATATAGGGGACGGAAATTAACCAAAATTAGTAATTTATATGCTCTAGGTCGATTTAGGCACTGCAACATCATAATAAATTATGAAAGATGGACAATATTATTCCAATTTCAAGTAAGCATAGAAACCTTTTATAGGGACAGGGAAACCTTCTAAAGTGCTCTTATAGATTAAATCTGTTCCATAATCTATTGCCGTTCAAAACGAACCTGATAAATATATATGATATCTATAATATAGAAATATGATATATGATATGATTTGTGTTTATATGTAAACACAAGTTTAACAATGAACTCAAATTACAAGTGAAATTTTTGCTTTAAATTATGTGGCTTCAGATATAAGACATGTCACACAAGCCAGAAGGAGGGCCAATGGAAAAACAGAGACAAATTTAGAATAAACTCAACACACCTCAGATCCCAGTTTAATCCTTTAGACATCATGTGACCGAACTGAGCAATATTTAGTTCAGTTGATGTATTCTGCACTTTAATGTTAAGCCATTTGTTTTTTTCCCTTTCAAATTTTCTCTTTTTTTCCCAAACTGCGTTTCCTATTGATTGCTTCTACCAACTATAAACCCACACAGAGCCACCCCATCTGAAAAATGATTATCTTTGATTATCTCTGAGTTTGTGGTTCAATAAATTCATGAAAATTTGAGGCCTTGCTGTGCTTCCCACCAGAGCCGGCGCATATAAGTCTCTCTCTCAGTCCTTCAATATGTTATCACTGCTCTCTACACAAACTCTGCACTTCTGAGGAGATTAATGACACATTGTCTGTGGAGATAACATCTGTCTCCACTGCTCCTGAAATATCAAGCTTAATAAATATATTTATGAGCCCTGCTCTCTATAGCACTAATGCAATCAGCCGTTGCCGCTCACGCTGGCCCAAGACACTGAAAACCCATTGACTTATTTTGTAGCAAATTAGTCCAACACCTAATCGCTGAACCCTGCTTCGCTTTTTGAATTACGACTCTGAAACACCCATCCGCTCTGCAGCAACTGCAGTTTGAATTATATCAATTCGTAGACTTGCCGGTGTCCAGATTTCATTAGCAACACATTAACAATGCTTTACATCTATTACCATCCTGACATGTTCTATAAATAACCGGCATGGAAACAGAGTATTACCATTAAACTCACTAGCGTTACGGTAAAGAGATACATCATTATAGCTGAGCATGGGTCACGAACAATAGGCATAATTGACTTTCAAAGGAGGTTAGAAGTTGTTGTTGTGTGAATGTAGATGAGCCTTTTGCTTCGGTAGGGTGTCATCTTTAGAAACATGCAACATGCCTATGAACTTAAAAAAAAAGAAAAGTGATAAAAATTAAACAAAATTAAATAATAAAAAAAATTTAAATAAATAGTTAATGCAATGAAACAAATGGTGCGAAACATTGTCACTCAGAAGGGGTGGAAAACATCAGCATGAAGCACATTTAATATAAATTGTGAAATTTGGGAGTAGAAAAACTAAAATTGTATTTTCTTGTCAAATGCAATCCAATAATCTTTTATTTCAAATTTTGTATTTATTTATTTATTTCTAACTTGGAAAGACATTATGGTCTTGACATTATGATATTATGTGTCAATGAATATTATGTTTCAAAAACAAATAAATAAATAAATAATCGAATAAAATGAAATATAAAATAAAATAAAATAAAAGTTAAAATAAACATCACTGGGTTTGGAAAGACATTACAGACAGCGAAGATAACTGAATTGATTTTTCGGCCTGTCTGAACTATCCTTTAAGTTCAAGGAGTACACAGCGAGGAGCCATTTGTTTCCAGGGTAAACATGTTTCCCCCTCCTCACCTCCGTCCCACAGTCCCTAAACCTGACAGAGCAGCCGAAGGCTACATGAGACACAGGATGCAGTACAAGGACAAATCCCCACCCACGAGGACAGGAAGAGGAAAGATGTGATTAACTCTTTATCACTGCGACTTTACAGCGGTATGAACATCGCTGCAATGCGATTTGCCCCCCGATCTGACGGCCCACTCTCCTGTTCTCTAAATATTAGTCTAATCTGAGATATGTGCTGTAGCTGGAGGTAGGGGGAGTGTGGAGAGAGATAAGGCAAGAGGCTAAGCTAACAAAAATGAATAACTGTGATGGAGATCTGCCTGTTTAGCATCATTTCAGTGCGAAAAACACCATGACCCCCCAATGATACTCTTTATCTTGATTATTTTGAACAATGTGAAACAACATAATTTTGTTTTCTACTTAACCTTTAGCAGTCAGGTGCTACACCAAACCTGACACTCCTGCAGCAACGTGTGAACACTCAGAACTCACTGTGTTAATGTACACCTCTCTCATTTTCTCTCTCTATGCACATGATAAGAAGCGAAGTACAGAGACAGTTGACTTGGAAAGCATGAATATTTATGTCTCGTTTTTGTGTTCAAATACTGGATGGAAGACAAGTTGGAAATGTTTCTGTGAATCAATAGTTTTCAAAATAAGCTTTTATGAAGCTAGTTTGAGGTCTGTTAGATTTGTAATGGTTTTTAATGGTTTTAATGGTTTTAAAAAAGAAGCTTCTTCTGCTCACTAAGGCATTTATTTGATTAAAAATACAATAAAAACAGTAATATTGTAAAATGTTAATACAATGTAAAATGCTATTCTTCAATTATTCAATGTCGCATGATTCTCTTTCTAATATACTGATTTTGGTGGTCAAGAAACATTTATTATTATTATTATTAGCAATGTTAAAAGAGTTGTTCAGCTTAATAATTGTAATTGTAATTGCAACAGTGATAATTTTTTTCAGGACTCTTTTATGAACTAAAAGTTCAAAAGAATAGCATTTATTTGAAATATTTTACAACATAATAAATGTATTTACTGTATTTACTCTTTTGATCAGTTTAATGCATCCCTTGCTGAATAAAACAAATTTATTTCAAAAGGAAAACAAAAAGATTTTGAATGTTAGTGTACATAAAACAATGTTTTATGTACTGTTATGCTGCTGCTTCTCTTACACACTGCATGTGTGTGTCGTGTGGAACAGGCCAATACTTCTGGCTTTTTTTATGCTTTGCATTGAAATTGTATTTATTCAACAAGGCCAGCTTGTCTAACAGATGATTTTGACCTAAACAAGCAATCAAGTGGGCATTCATTCTTAGTTTTTAGACATCACTTCAAGGACTCTTTACAAAAATATAAAATATCATAATTTGTCTTGTATGCACTCACAAACATAACCTCTCAAGGTGTCTCAAGGTGTTAACAAAGCCAAGTTTATGAAAAGCGATTATATTTACTTTCCCTAAAACTACAAAATGATTGTATGCATAACAGCAGACGCACACACAGTTGTAAAACATTTTATCAAAAGCATCTGCACCTTGTGAGAGAGATGGGCGAGCAGAGGCGAGGATGTTAACTGCTATGGTAACCAACCCCTGGGGACTGAGAACTCTCATCAGATCACCTCCCAACATCTGGCTCTTAAATGTTCATGCATAAAAAAATTTAAATGAAATGCACAAAAGAAAATAAATAAATTTAAAAAACAAGAGTGCTTATGATCCACATGGATATTCGCCTTACAGACTGCAGACCGTTTACCCTGTACATATCCATACACAGACCACCTAAAATACACACAGAGCTGAAATGTCCTAACATTAAAAACATTATACAGTGCATCAACCCAAAAGGTTCAACTGCACATATGGACGGAAGCATGGCAGTGATCCATAGGTCAAAAAGAGGCCATTATCTAAATGTCAATGACTGTCATGAACAATAAGACATTCCATTTGCAGATTTACAAAATAATGAGTCCCTTTCCATTTATGCTGGAGCCATCATTACATTAAAGGGGTCATATGATGCTGCTCAAAAGAACATTATTTTGTGTATTTGGGGTAATGAAATGTGTTTATGTGGTTTAAGGTTAAAAAAACCACATTATTTTCCACATACTGTACATTATTGTTTCTCCTCTATGCCCCGCCTTTCTGAAACACGTAAATTGTTACAAAGCTCATAGGTCTAAAAAAGCGAGGTGTGCTCTGATTGGCCAGCTATCCAGTGCGTTGTGATTGGCGGAATTCCTCAAGCTTGTGACGGAACCACATGTAACGACCCCGTGCTGGACTCCGCTTCGTCCACGGTGAAAGCCAATCCGGCGATCCAAAGCACTAAGTTGATGTAGTCCCTCAGCGACCAGCACGGATCAGCTCCAGGCATGACGAAGCGATATCGTCCCCTTTTGGAAACCCAAACAAAGTAGGTTCGCTTTCACAACAAAACACACAGCGCCTTCACGACATGGCGGCAGCGGCAACAATACTACAGCGAAATAAAAGTTACGCCTTCTTTCTTTTTGTGAACATTTGGGTGGCGTTATGCATATCTTCCCAGATAGTGACGTAGATATGTGGGGGAGTGTTAGAACGAGCCGTTTTAGGTAGGTGTGGCTGACTCTGAACTTTGATAAAGAATAACTCTTTTGACTTGTGACTTAGTCATTGCAAACTTTCAGATCTTCTTTATGCCCAAGAGTTACTGTAACCTCCAAAGAGAAAGGACAATTTAATCGCATATAATATGACCTTAAAAGTCCAGGCTTATGAAACAGCAGAGTATTTAGAATTGTTCTGTTTGGTACATGATGATGAATGAAGAAATTTAACCACAGGTGATTATTTAGCCCAATGCTAAAGAATAGCACAACAACAACAATATAATAAAATAAATAATTTCATTATTGTTTGGAATCCAATCAAAGTTTAATTTCCACTTACCTTGATGGCCAGAGGAAAAAAAAGAAGAATTGTAAGCACCAGTTTCTTAACAACGTTTCATAGCTAGTCCCAAAGCTGCATGAATGTGGCATGAAACTCATGAATATACACTTTCAGCTTCATAAAATAATGTATTTTAATGTATATCACACACTGTAACTGTGAGGCTTCAGCAAACAGGGTATCAATTAAAGCGCAGTCCCTAAGCTTGCCCTTTGCGCCATCTCTGTTTGAAAACCTGGAATTGCAGCTGTTTGCGGAATTATCTAGCTGAATGGATTGTGAGCGGGCATGGCTCCAGAGCGGATGGTATCTAATGTTCTGAGGAGTATGTGTGGCAGTCAGTCACCGCACCAGTGTGGATATTTACTGTACTTCGCAATCACAGATTCTAGCCTACGTCTTGGAATATGACACAAATAAGATTTTTCACCGGATATTGCCATCTGAACAAGTAACAAGTCTGCCACGTTTGTTCTGACCAACTGAGGAAAAAAGCATTGCCATAAATCTTGCTACCAATGGTGATTAAATCTAAAGATCGGTTAGCTCATATCACATCAAACAGTTCAAATTATTATTATTGTTATACTTTAATCTCAAATGATTAATGTTAACATCAGCATTGGTGACTATGAGTATAGTGTGTATTAGCGTGTAGATTTCAATTTCTCCACAGTCTAATCTAATTGTCATACTCTTCGAATTTCATATTAAGAAATTCTTTTAACCCAAAAAGCAAATTATGCTCCCTTCAAACTGGTTTTCTTTAAAATACAAATCTTTGTAATCCCAGGCTATCTGTAATCAGAAGCACATTTATAACTGGAATATAATTTAGTTTCATTCACATGTGTTTCATAAACACATAATACTTTATGGATTACAATCCGCCATCAAAATTATACATTTAATTATTCTGGCTGCTGTGAGAAAAGGCTATATACGATCGGCCACCTGCAGGATCCTCACATGCGATAGCCTAGTAGCCGGGACAACTTCTTTATGTTTACAGACGTGACGTAATGACGCAGTGCCATGCTCGAATTTCCCGCGAAAACCTACCCGTACCACTCAAATTAGAAAACATTATTATAAGCTAACCGTTGTGAATCGGGCTAAAGTAAGGCAATAGTTTTGAACACTGGCTGGTTATGTACTAGCTCAAATATTGATTTCGGATCATTTTTAACCAAAAAAAAGTTACGGACTGCAGCTTTACCAAAATATTATCACATACAAAATAGCCCTTAATTATGAGTGCAACTGAGTTTTCTACTTAAAGATACTTCTAACTGATTAAGAGACCTGTTTCAGCAGTTTACATCAATGTGAGTGTTAAGTAACTCTCCCATCCCCCCAAAAACTGATGAATTATGAGAATAATAGGCGGCCATGTCGAGACAATCAAAACAATAAGACACACTAATGTGGGACACCTCTGGCAGTACCAGTGATAAAATGCTTTTCTTTTCTTTTTTTCCACTTCACAATAAGGCTGATGGCGGTGCTGGAAGATTGAATATTCCATGCAAAGGAAAGAAACTTAGTGAGAGTCTTGGCTTAAAATGAACGAAAAAGTTCTTTGTAGAAAGCTGAAAATAGCATTCTTCAGTATGTCCCCTGGTATTGTCTACTGTCCACTAAAAACAATGCACAGCCTTGACAGAGCAAGAGTGACAGTGCACAGACAGAGGTATTCAGGTGGAAATGACCTCAAATGTCAATTAGCAAATTATCATTGGCTTTAAAGAGAATGGGACCTTTTCTTTCTTTTTCTTTTGTTCTAAACTGTCTGACAACCCTATCCCCTGAGACCATTACAGAGTGATTTTTTGAGGTATTGTATTCATAAGGGGTTTCCAGTAATTGGATTAAATTGGTTCCAGAATGTAGCAATTTATATTGTAATATCCCATTACTTCTAATACTGGTCTTAATTAATTAGGTCTCTTTCTTTTTCTTGATGTATAAGTTAGCTACTACAGGAAGCTGGGTTAAGTTTCTCCCCTTCCCCTTTTTTCTCCTCCCCATCCTCATCCTCCTCATCCCTCTGCATTTTGAATATCTAAGGTTAGTTGGTCGCTGAGATTCTAGTAAATTTGGTAATGCGATTGATCATATCACTGCTTATCCATTTTCAGCCTAAAAAAACATATAGACAACATGTTCCTCAACATATATTCAAGACACACTGGTACCACAACCTGAAACCAACTTGAGAAAACAAAAATATACTGCATATGTGCACTGAAAAACTAAAACACAACCTGCAACCTTTAAAATAAGTATTTTATCCTTGATTTGTTATCATTGTCTCTTTGCTTCATGTTCTAGGTCCCATTTTAATTTATGAAAGCCATTCTGCTTTGCCTAAAGGTTGCCTAAACAAATACATTGTTCAGACAATTTCCATATGCAAATATGCTTTAATTAAGTCAATTAAATAATTTCTATTTTTTCCTTTGCAGAGCCTCCAGGCTGACTGTGTGGCTACATAACACACTCGCTTTCTTTGGAAGATGAAAAGCAAGTGATGGGTTGCGAGATGAAAGTAGCAGAAAGGAACAGGAAAACTTTACACTGACAATGACAGTCAGACCACACAAAGTCAATAAGCATTGCTATTTATTGCACCAGTCAGAGCAATTAAACAGGTTTTAATTACAGTACATAATTTCTTTTGAATGTATCTCTTTTTATCACATCAGCTGTCCTTTAACCCTGATACATTTCTTTATCATTATGTCCATTAAGGGAATTATGCTATGAAAATGAAGTTGCCACAAGAGCATGTTTATATAATTGTATTAATTATTATTATTTTACTTGCTTACATACACTACCGGTCAAAATGTGTTTATTTGTTTGTTTTTTTGGGGGAAAAGAAGTATCTTATGCTCACCAAGACTGCATACATTTGAACATACAGTAAAAACACTAATATTGCAAAATATGACTGTTTATATTTTAATACATTTTTATCAACGTAATCATTTTCAGCTGCCATTACACCAGTCTTCAGTGTCACTGGAGAAATTCTAATATGTTGATGTGGTTCTCATAAAACATTTCTTATTATTATCAAAGTTAAAAACGTTTTCATGACAAAAGTCTGTGGTCATTCAAACGTTTGAGGTAAGACTGTTATCATTAAAAACAAATAAATAAAATGAATTCATACTTTCATTAAGCAAAGACAACTGAACTGATTAAGAGAGACAGTTAAGATATTTATAATGCTACAAAATATGTATATTTTAAATGAATGCTGTTCTTTAGAAATTTCTATTCAAATAAATATGAAAAAAAGTTTAAATAAAATATTAAAAAGAAAAAAAAAATTCAATACGAGCATCAAAGTAAGCATATTATAAAGATTTTTTGAAGGACTCCTGTGACACTGAAGACTGGAGTAATGTGTGAAACTCACTTTGCCAACCAGGAATAAATTACATTTTAAAATATATAAAAATGGAAAACAGTCATTTTAAATTATAATATTTCACAACATTACTGTTGTTACAGTAATTTACAAATGCAGCCTTAGCAAGCATAATAGGCTTCTTTAAAAACATTGAAAAATCTTAATGACTCCAAAATTTCGACCGGTATGGTACATACTGTACACACATGCAGAAAAACATAATCTGTATATACATAAAATCATAATCTAAATCTAGTAATTTTAATGAATATCAAAATGTAAAGTTGTTATCTAATAAACAGAACAGAAAAGAAGAAAACAAGATTATATAAAAATCAACAAATAAATAAAAGAATAATGTACATGAGGAAAAAGTGTATAATGGCTTTGTTTCTAGCCACTATGTTCATGAATAATTGCACAACTTGGGTCACATGAGAGCTACCTAACAAGCTGTCACTTCAAAGAAACACTCAGTATTACATAAAGCCATGCTACTGCGTGCTTATTCTATTAGCATGAATGCTAAGATGACTCCTGAACAAAGGAGCGCGCGGCAGCACTCGTATGCAAGCTGCCACGAGAGAACAACCCTGTGTATCATCTGTATTCTTGCCATCAGCCGAACAAATACACACTCACAATGGAAAATAAAAGAAAAAATAACTTGTAAAATCTCATCATAAACTGAATTTACATCACTCCAGCGGCCCTTTAATTTAGTTTCTGCTATATAACCCAGCCTTAAATTACATAGAGAGTAATGAAAAATCGTTAGGTGCTTTGATTATATTATTCAAACATACAGAGTCTGCATTTCAGGAAACTAAATCTAGTTTTGCTTAGTGTGTTAATTAAAAATGCAATCTTGCCGGTGACTATTAGTGGTGGGAATCAGCAGGGACCTGGGGATATGATATTATATTTATATTTAGGCCACGATAAATTTATATTGTGATTCTAACAAAAATATGAATGTCAAAAGTTAAACCAAAACTAAAATTGTTGCCATAAGGATATCGATGCAGTACTGCAAGAGAGAGAAAAAAAATTCTAAAATCTATTTTCCGCTCACATAGTGACTACTGTAGGTGATTTCAGCATGTATGGAAGGAGAATTGGGGGAAAAAAATGTACATGAAAAGGGTTGAGTTTCTTCGTCTGTAAGACAGCTGAGCCCTTGGGCTTCGGCAACCACAAGGTGGCATCTTGCTTCCTGAAGGAGACTTCCGTTTCATGTCTGATCTTAGGGGGACGCACATTTACAGCATCCTAAAAGCAGGTGGGAGTGTGTGTGTCATGGGCTCAGTGTGTTCATGACTAACCTGCGTATATTTAATGAGCAATACCATCATTTAACTCAGCCCCTCTTTCTCTTGTTAAACGGACTATACAACCACTGTCAGACAGCAGCATTCATTCCTCCATGGAGAAACATGAGGTAGCTTAAATGGGACGGTATGTGTGCATATAAGTACAATAGGGAGAGGTAACCAGAATAGCGTCACAGAACGGGAGATCTTGCTTTTCGGCTACACATTATACATGAGCTTGGAGGAAAAAAAAGTTAATTAATGATTTGGTTTACTCTTATGTTCTGTTTCTCAGAGACCCCAAAACTATTTTTAAAAGCTCTGAAAATATACTTAACATTTAAAAATCAGGTTGATACTTCCCTGACTTTTCCTAATCTTATGAGAAATGATGAAACACAGTTTCAAAGATGATAAATGCTGTAAACATCCTCCATAAGAAATGTCACATTACTTATGTTTGGGGTCTCAGAGACCTATGAAATTAAATATAAAAAAATCTAATTAATTTCTGCATACTAAATCTCTCTGAATGGCTTTAACATACATTTTTCCACAATGTGTTTTTGCTACGGCCAAACCTGACCATCAGAAACAGTGGTTTTCACTGATAAGGAAACTTATAACAAAGGAAAAAAATAAAAATAACTACTACCAACATTTACTGTATATTTTTATTATATATTTAATTTATTAAAACAGAACACTATAAAAAAGAAAAACATCTTGCCCAAAATGGATCACTCAAAATAGAAAACAAATACACAAAAAAATATGCATGCACACAAAAGAAAACAAGGGAAAATAGACATGAAGAAAGAAAAATCATAAGATGAGGTTGCTTGTCTAAGGTCCACTGGTATGAATAATTTCTACCCAGTTGTTTTGCATCCACAGATCAGACAGATATTGTTTTGTGTTTCCCTCTTTTTTCACAATTGCTCTTTCAGTACTGACAGCTACAGGGAACATGACTATCAGTGAGAGAGAAAGACTGTGAGAAAGAGGGAGACTGCAGTGGAGGCTACTGACTACTCCTGAAGTTCATTATCTTCACCTCCGGCTCACGCGCTCTCCTCACCTTTTCATTTTTTCCCACCATTTGCCATATGGAGGAGCAGTGCATACTGAGTAAACAGTTCCATTTCCGTCGACGGCAGGTCATTACAGGACGTGTTCATTTTCCCTTTCACATGCTGGCTTTAGCAGCTGCACCTTCACTGATTCTATAGGTGCAATTAAACATCTGCTTGGTGTAACTGATTAATAAGATCCAAGTGCCGAACACTGTAGATGTGGCTGGTGGGAAATGTGTTCATATTTTTCTCACTTATTCAATTTAGTTGAATTCAAGCCCAATGTAAAATATCATGCAAAATAAAAATTAATATTAATCCTAATGGCTATTTTGCTCACCGACATGAATATTTATTTTTAATTTTTTTATGTATTTTATTTATGTGTATATTTTATATTATTTGATGTTTTATTGATATTAGTATATATATACATACAGAATTAATGTATTATTAATAAAACTGATTATATCACATGATTTTTTATATTATGAATGAATACACTACTACTATTATTACTACTACTAATAATAATAATAAAACTTAAACTGATGGAAATGAAATGGTATGTTATATTCAGCAAGACATAAGAAAATGTCCATCTATACTAAGATTCCTTACTACACTAATATTTTAGTAAGACTTTTAATTGTAGTTTGCATTCTACACTCTAGGGTTTACTTTCTCACATTTGGAGAGAAAGAGTAATATTACATTCACTTTTCCAATCCTTGAGTGAGGCTAAAGGCTCAAATCTGCCGTCTCGCCTTGGTCAAATGGTCAACAACAAAATTATTTCCTGTCACACTCCAGAGTTTAAGTCTAGCCAGCCAATATGATCTTTATTCATTTATAACCAAATATGAAATGAGACAGAACAAAATGCAGCATGACCACATCTGCATCACCAAAACCAGAAGAAAACTACTAAGCCGACTTAACAACACAATTTACCTCAAGAACAGTTTTTGTTTTCGCTTGTGTTTGAGGAAACAGCATGTTCTTGATTATCAGCTTCAGTGTGGAGCCGTTCATGTAAATAGGTCCACATCTTGGGAAGCTAATATGCAAAGAAGCTGTGTCCCGTGTGTCAGGATCTGTGGAACAAGGAGATTAATGGAATCCTAAAAGTGTAAATTATAGCCTTTACCCACTGCAGCGTGGAGAGGAGGGCCGACAGCCCCCAGGGAGGCTCCCCACAAAGCAATTCCACCAGCTCCACACATGCAGATCTCCTATACACAGAGGTGAAGGGCAATTTCCCCTAGTCTCACTTCGTTATTTATTTCCACAGATAGACTGGCTGGACACATCTACATATCCACGTGATGGTGCCTGCACATGTTGTACACAGGTAATAATGTGCTGGCAGCGGGGGGTGGAGGGTCGGCAGGGACAGCAGATTCCACTGTACGACTCTAAACCTCAGACTGGAAGAAAAAACCTGATGACCAATTAGGCAATATCGCGTTCATTTACTGTTCATAATCGCAGATCGAATCGCCAGCGATAATGAACGCAATATTGCCTAATTGTCAGTGAACTACGGCTCTGTGTAGTAAATGCCGCCTCCATCTGAAAGCAGGTGATGGAGATTTACTACTAATCATGGAACCTGCTTTACTGACGAGATGCGCATGACAATCACATGCAATTAATTGCACAGCCCTAATCTACACCAACACACAATAACATTCTGTTTATAGTGCACACTGCAGTTTTGTCATCTGCCACTTTAAATATTCGAGCAGGATGGATTCTGATTGGCTGTCAATGTTTTTATCAAATGGAAAAAAGTTTTGATATGGATTCCTTCCTCCGCTACTGCTTTGTATTTAGAACAATTTTTAAAATGATATTGTTATAGTTACCGCCCTTGGTGTGAACGGGCCTTTAATGATCTATGTATATTAATCTGAATAAAAAAACTGTTTAGCATCATAATATTTGATCAAAATGATGTAACTGTGTTAGGGATATACCATATCAGTTATGGACAGTTATTGCATCGAATAATATTGAATATTTAATTGCATATGCTAATTTCCTTTATTTTTACATTTAGACTACCTTTATCATTATCTGAAACTTACTTAAAATGAATATTAATATTTAAATACTACCATTTAAAATCACTTGAATAATGTTAACCAACAGTCAAATATTTGGGCATCGTTTAATCAAACTCACATTCAGATCTGGTATGTAATGCCCACTTTTCACCATCAAATCAATTCCTAATTGATAAAATCATATCCCACTTTACATTATTTCACATTGAACTTCCAGTTTCACATTACAGAAGAAAAACAGGTTGCAAACCGGCAATTTACAATGACTTTAAATCTGAAAATGAGCAATATCCCTGAAATACATGTGTATGTTGTGTCATGTTGGCTACATGAGGCAATGACATGAACTGCTCTAGACGCTCTCACACACAAAAAATGCAAAGCTATTCACATGAGACCATTTTACCGTCTAATGGAGAGGAGGAGAAACAACAACAAAAAAACTGCAGCTAACCTCTCAGAATTGCAGCTGACAGGAGGGCACCTCAGGACAGAAAGCCATAATTATAAACACCTTGTATTGTATGTATTATAATGGAGTGATGCGTGTCTGATGGATGACCTACCTCAGATCTGGCAACACCACTGTCCTCTGCACCCCCCCACCCCCAAGTCTCCCTTTTTACTATTCATTAAGATACAATCGCCGGTTGGCACTTCTCCAGTTTCAGATGCATTTGAATAATACATGACCTGCCCTTTCACTGACATCACGGTGCCAGAGCACCAACAAGGTATGAATCTTATTCTATATATACTTTCAATGTTCAGCTGTTCACAATCTATACTGTCAACAATTTATCACAGGATGCAGAGTGGCGTTGCCAAGTTATCAGAGTGGTCCGCGGCCGTGTATGATCTAGTTGGAGCATCTGGCTCTTCACTGCTCGTGACATTAGCTCAGACAAGAGAATCAGTGGACTATTGAATGCAATTACAGTAAGCAAGACAGCCAATAAAGATTGATAGGGCTTTTTCATTTTATCACACAAGGAAACATAACGGTGGTGAGGCTTCGCCTTCAACTGCCTGCATCTAATAATGATTGAGGGTGTGCCATGGTGTGGGCAAGACAAGAGGTGAGAGAGGGAGAGAGAAAGAGCATATACACAATTGGGCTCTGCCCTTTTATCTATGCACATGCATCACGGACAAACAGGGATACACACTCTCCCGGTAACAGAAAGTATACGCATGCAAACACAGCCACATGACTTTCCGAGTTTGTGTGAGAGGTGTGGTGAATAATTGCATTCTGAGGATTTTAAAGGAGAGAAAAGCCCTCGACGTGCCCGTGCTCAGTTAATGATGAATATTTACATAACATCGATCAAATTTTTGCAAGCAATCTCAATGATTAAGAGGGGAGAGAGTCACCATGCATATTTAAACAATACGAGAGATAATAAATGAGCCCTTTCAATACAATCAACAACCTCAGGCAACACAGGAAAAAACATCACAAGAGAAAATATCTCGGCTGTTGACCACGCTGAAAGGCCAAAAAGACCCCCGTCTAAGAGCTCGGATACATATTCATACATATTCATACTCATATTCGTTGTTGCATTTAAACAAAGCGTGTTTACCGAAAAGCGAAACTGACAGGTCACATGAAAATGACCTGACAAGATTCTGAAAGGTGTCTATCGGGGCAAAACACATTATGAATTGCAGTTTTCAAATGGACACATGCAAACATGACAAATGTTTAATTCCTTGAAAGAGAGTGGGGGGAAAAGCCATTTTCTGGGAGACACTGTGGAGATGGCATGTCAACGCAAGGCTGTTCTATTATTTGCTTGAGTAATCATAACAATACAACACTACAATACAACACCCAAGAGTTAATTGCAATGTGGAGGAACAGGCCAATGCAAGCAATTCTATATTTGTACGAGCGTGTTGGCGTGCAGCTTTTCTCTTGAGATAAGAGAAAATTTCTCATTTTAACATGATATGTGATACTTATTGATATATCATTAACTATTCTAGTAAAATAGTGCTCCATAGTGGGTATGGCATGGTTACTGTATAAATTAGGATAGACAACTGATTTAATTTTAATCATATCATACTAATAGCATGCCAATTAATCAAATAATCAAAATATATGCTGAAAAAAAGCCCCTAAATGAAGATAATTATTGTCGCAGACTTTTTTTTTTTCAGTGTAATTTTGGACCACAGTTAATTTCATCAAATGGACAAAAACATTTTTCAAAATAAATTATTTTGTGTTCTACAGAAAAAAGTCATTGAGGTTTGGAACAACATGAGGATAAACGTAAAATGTATTTGCATTACATTTCATTTCATTACAGAATTTTCATTTTCCATTTTTCCTACACTGCAACTTGAAAAAACATCAAGGTAGTACTTGAAGCTTAAATTGCTGTGAGTGCAGGGAAAATTCGTATACATTTATGCATGAGGCAAAGGACATAATTGTATTTTTTTATGATATAAACTATGAAAAAATCTATATTTAATTCAGATTGTATAATAATTATTTTATTTTTTTAATCACACTAAATTAGCATGCTAACTTAACATCTCTAATGTTTATATATGTTTGGTGGACTAACTATGTGTCTCTGGTTAACAATTACACCCAATTACACAAGTAAACCACTAAACAAGCACTTTAAGCACTCTGTCATCAAAGTGTGCATCCTGCATCTAAAAGGAGATTTGGAGGGTGTGTGTGTATGTCAGGACCTGACAGCTAAGGATATTTGCATGCACACAAAGTTTTCACAAGCCGCTGGGCTCTTATCACCTCAGATAAGGCCTGACTGGCCTTTTACCTAGGGGAGCCAGGTCTAATCTGAAAAAGCCTGTCACTAACAAAGAGAGATCCCTTCCTCAAGGATAGGAATGCTAAAGTGAAACCCAACTTTTCTCCTCTGCCTCTTTACTTCCTTTATCTGCCCCTTCATTTGGGCCCAGACTTATTACACCCACACTGCAACACTTTCACACCGGCTCAACCACACCATTACCCATCGATATTGTCCCTCTTGCCCTTACTGTCTGATAAGTGCAAATGAATGGCCAAATAAATATTGACAAACTGTTCTTTTTTTCACTCATTCCACACCAGATTGACTTTGTCTACACACTGGCAGTTATTACAATAAGCTATCTGCCTCTTACATGTGCATCTGCTTTCATCAAAGATAAAAGACTGAATTTAATCCTAGGATAATATGTCCGTCACGTTTATTCACCTGCAAAAAAAAAAAAAATGTGTACAAACAGTCAGTGATTGTTAAATCTATCAAACCAACAGCCATTTATCAAGGCACATGGTGAGATTAAACAGGAATATAGAAATATATTTGTTGTTAATGAGGGTGGCGGCGTATAAAAAGAAGGATACACAAACCGCACACAACAGTAAAGCGGTGTTAAGCAAAATGCTTGCATGATAAAAGAGCACCCATATTCTCTAAAGGTAAGCAGTTCTGTTAACACACAGGCTCTAACTTCCAGTAGTGGAGCTTTGTTAAGATTCATATCAGCAAATGTCAAAACGAATTAAAAAAGATAACCGTCATTCAGAATAGGCTCCGGCACTCTGACATATTGCTCATAGACGGGGAAGATAAGGCAGACCCAGCCTCCTGTTTCTCAGTCAGAACCCACTGCATTTCCTGCACATCCAAAGAGCTAATTCCCCCGCTCATATGAATATGCCATTTTCATACTGCCAAGATGATGAATCCCTGAACTGTACGTCACTGTTAGCCGGCCCCACCAAAAATGCCATATTAATGTCAAATGAGATATAACGATTTAGATTTGTCAGATTGCCCAGTGTCAGTCCACATCCATCTTGTGAGCTGGTGGAGATTTCCCATCAGACAATGAGACGAAGAACAGATAACACACCTCTGTGTTGGGCTGCTCTCAATGGAGGAAAAGGGGCAAAAGTAGTTATTCCAACTACTCTGTTCACTGTAGCTAATCAGGAGCAGTAACAGAATACAAATATGCAATTTTATATGTAAAAATTAAATATATGGATATTAAACTTACCTACTGTAATTATTTAGGGAGAACGGGGCAATTGCAATAGTTTCCTTCAAAACTCAAAGACTACTGTAAATCTACTTATCAGTTAGTATGAAACGTGAAACGTCAAAATTAAGCTAACTATAACCGTGATTCTCAACCAACGGTATGTGCACCTCCAACATGCAGGTCAGTGGTTCTCAAGGGATACTTGGAAAGAGTTGTATTTCTAAAAAAATCAATCATTCAATAAATAAATAAAGCATGTTTTGTTGATTTCAAAAGGCCCTCCACTGAATTAAACTCCAATTCATATCAGACTGCTACAATTAACCCAATCACACACACCCAAATGTAACAAACAATGGACTCATATCTTGACAAATCAAAGTCATCAACATTTTATATTGTGTGAAGCATCTAATAACTCCTCAAATAGATATTTTGTTCATTAAGCATTTTGAAGATACATTGTTGAATTCAGTCATAATTTTTTTTTCTGACCTCACAGCCATAATCAAATCCTGTATAGCAGCTACATTTGAAAGAAAATGGTATAGAAAATATTCCCATTCAGAAATTGCTAGTAAAAGTTAAAATAATTACAGAGAACACATTGAATTAAACATGAAATTCTGAAGCAAAAACACAATTTTAGGCAATATTTTTTATTTATTTACAACTTCAAAAATAATTTATTACAGGGTACCAGCATCAGTCTTTGCATCTGTCATTCACGTTAACTTCTAACCAGCAACCTACAGATAAAATAGATATGCGATTAAAAGACAAAAGCTTAGATAACAGGAATTTTCTGAAATTTCTGACAAAGTGAAATGATTGCTGAAATGACCTACTTCACTCCAGCTTATGTGCGACTGAAGACATTTAGTGTCACAGTTGCCCCCCATTGCCCCTAATCACGTGAAATCACCTGCCTGCTGATGGTTCACTTATGTGTTGTCCTCCTATGTTTAGAGTGCTACATTACAGTTTAATAAATAGCACACAGAGGTCAAGAAGAGAGGTTCCCTGCCCAGCCCAGAGCACAAGGCAGAGAAAAAAACAAGCTTCCAGCATTTTAAAGGTCATTAATGAAGCAGAAAGGAACTGTTTAGCATACCGTATGCTCCCTCTTTAACAATAGCATCAGCTTAACGGGTTCAAGCTACAATGCATCAGCTCCAAGATACAATCTCCGATAGCAATTAAGCAGGAAACGTGCAATTTGCTGAAGAAAAAAAATAGTCAATACCTATTATTGGATCTGCATACTGAAGAAGTATGTTTCTCCTAGACTATCTGCACCAGCAATCAGGCCCTTGAACTGAGATGTATTTCACTTAGCAGTGATTCTCAAACAAGAGCACCCCAAAATGCATGTAAGAGATACTTTGAAAGATTTTCATCAAAAACGATCAAAAATAAATACATTTACAGTTTCCTATTATCTGTTCTAAATTTATTGTAGAGAGAGCAAGTAACTGAATAGGGCTGCAGCAATTAATCGAATTCTAAGCGCGGATACAATTAGGGAGGCCCCACAATTACGTAATTGGTAAAAGTGGCAAGAATCTTGGTCAAAAGTGAGACTTATGTTGTTCTGTGTGCTTAAGATGTGTTTTTTTTCTTTCTATATGTTATCTTAAGGGTTTTCGCCATTATTTTAATTTTAGTTTTAGTATAACATTATAATACCATTCATATTTTTACTTTTTTATAATTTAAAGAAGAAATCAATCCAATGTATATTTGACATTTGAAGGCTTAATACTATTAAAAAGCACTAAAGGTTTTTCAGTTAGAGAGTTTTCAGCTCGTTTATTTTCATATAAAAACATGGCATGCAGTTGCATCAAACAATGGTATAAACATCATTCAATGTAAATTGTGATAATCGTAATCAATAATCGCAATTACAATTTCAAGGGAATAATCGACAATTATGATTTTTGTCATAATTGTGCAGCCCTAGTAACTGCATTTTTATGTTATTTAGAAATAGTAGTCTTGTAAAAATCTTACCATCCTACGTCAATACTCTTTATTAAACCACTGACCTTTCAGTCATGCCCTTGGTTAAAAAATATTAATTAAAAAAACGTCTGCGGTGTGTAAGGAAGCATATTCTCAGTGTGTGTGTGGTTCTCGCTTTCCGTGATGTTGTCCAGTAGGTTGTCTACAATTCTCTTAACAGAATCTCCATGGTGATTGATTCAATGGGTCATTGCCTAGACCTCTCCTCTTCAACCATAGAGCAATACACACGTATAACATTTACCACCTGTGGCACTGGAGGGGGGCGTGACATGTTCCATTATTCATTCAACTTCTCAAGTCTTGTGATGGTCCCTCTCAGATGACTCTTTTGAATAAGGCCACAGCTTTTTAAAAGAGAAAGACTGCATGTTTTCAGAATGGCTGAAAGCCTATGTATAACACACACTCAACGTATTCAAATATGACACTCAGATTCATACTCTAAACCTCTGTTACCTTGAGAAATATTAACTGTATATACAGCCACAAGGACAACACACACAATACTGACAGGTAAGTGGATTTTTTTTCCCCTTGTTCTTAAAACAGTCCAGTGTAAAACTTTAACTATCACAAAAATGTTATGAATACAGGAAAGTTCAGGGAAAAGGTCTCCAAAAAATGTAAACTGTGATTATCAACTCATTCTCATATCAACTCATATGGCATCCAAATCCATATGAATTTTTAGATTAAAGAGAGAGAGAGAGAGAGAGAGAGAGAGAGAGAGATTAGAAAATGAAGAAAAAATGCTACAATAAAAACCTGGTAACTGGTTAACTGTAAGTTATCTTGCTACAGAATATGCAGTGAAAACAGTATAAGGTTTAACACTGAATTATGTGTAATTTTAATGTAAAATGCTGTGATATTTATGGTTTTGCAAGCAAAATCTATGAATTACCATAAAATTTAAGGTTTAAAAAAATATATAATAAGAAGAAAAACACGTAAAGGACTTCCCCAGTTCTATCTCATTGCATTACCACATATTCAAACTTGCTGCATCAATTGTCGTTAATGAAAATGTGTCAGATCTCAGTAAAATCACCAAAACGTCTCTAGGTTACGTATGCAACCATGGTTCCCCGAGGGAACGAGATGCTGCGTCGCGATTCGCTTTGGGAACGCCCCTGTGTGACCGCGTTCTGAAGCACGTGTAAAATCAGTCCAATGGAGCAGCGAGATGTCACGAGCGGGGTGACGTGAGCGCCAGGAAGTATAAAAGCGCATCCGGCAGAGCACAAGTTAGCTTCGATGAAGTAGCGCCTGGAGGGATGCAGGGAGTATGGCAAAGAGACGCAGCGTCTCGTTCCCTCGGGGAACCATGGTTACATACGTAACCTAGAGACGTTCCCCTTCAGGAACTCGAGCTGCGTCGAACACTTTGGGAACGAGAATACCCACTGCAACATACTACCAAGTCCCTGCCTGTGTGATGTATCCTAGGAGCACATCACGAAGAGAGAACTTGGGAACCTGGGGTAGATGCCAGGTCTAGCTTATAGAAGTGGACAAAAGTGTGCGGAGAGGACCAGCCCGCCACACCACAAATGTCCTCCTACTCATAGTCTGCTTGGTTGCCGGAGATCCTTTCTTTGGCGGACCAAAGCAAACAAACAGCTGATCTGCCTTACACCACGGGGCAGCTCTGTGTGCATAAGCGTCCAGTGCTCAAACGGGACAGAGCAGATTAAGCCTTTCTTGACCTACATCCTGGAACGGAGGAGGACAGAATGCCTGAAGTACTATGGGCCCTGGCGAAGAAGCGGGCACCTTAGGGACATACCCGACCCTCGGGTAAAGGAATGCCCTAACCATGCCTGGAGCAAATTCCAGGCACGAAACAGAAAGTGCCTGCAGATCCCCGATCCTTTTAAGTGAGGAAATAGCGAGGAGAAAGATAGTCTTGAGTGTGAGCAACTTGACTGAAACTTCTTCTATGGGTTCAAAGCGGGCATTGCATAAGCCCTCCAGAACCACAGCCAGGTCCCATGAGGGCACCTTAATGCGCTGTACCGGCCTCAGCCTCAGAGTGCCACGGAGGAAACAAGTTACAATTGGGTGTCTTCCCAATGATTGACCACCCAGAAGGACGTTGTAAGCAGCTAAGGCCACCACGTATACCTTCAGAGTGGAGGGAGATAACCCTGCGGAGAATCGCTCCTGCAGAAACTACAGAACTGTACCAATTGGGCAGTTGAATGGGTCCTGCAGTCGCTGTCCGCACCAAGAAGCGAAAATTTTCCACTTTAAGGCGTACTGTTTCCTAATGGCTGAAGCTCTGGACTGGAGTATAGTCTCAAAAACCTCAGTTTAGAGACCAGATGCTAGGAGCTGTGCCACCTCAGGGGCCATGCCCACAGCTTCCAAAACTCCGGGCGGGGGTGAAGAATGGCGCCCCCACCTGAGAGAGGAGGTCCCTCCTGATCGGAATCTCCAGCGGAGAGCCGTCGAGGCGGTTCTTTCTCTCTTTTTTGAAACAGGTCTGAGAACCTTTTTACCCCCCTCGGGGGGGGGGGGCCGGCCAGAACGGGGCTACTAGCAGAAGACGGGCCCCATCCCGGCGTACTCTCTCCAGAACTCCCGGGAGCAGAACGATCGGGGAAAAGCGTACAGACGAAGTCTCGGCCACGTCTGCACCATGGCATCCAGCCCCAGTGGAGCTGGATGCGTGAGGGAGAACTAGAGCGGACAGTGTGTCGTTTCCTGCGACGCAAATAGATCCACTTCCGCCTGGCCAAATTCCCTCCAGAGGAGCTCCACCACCTCGGGGTGGAGTCTCCATCCCCCGGGCCTCAGCCCCTGTCTCGACAGGATGTCTGCCCCCTGATTGAGATACCCAGGGATGTAGACTGCTCTTAGCGAGAGGAGCTTCCCCTGAGCCCACAGATGGATCTGGTGCGCCAGCTTGTACAAGGGGCGCGAACGCAGACCCCCCTGCCGATTGATGTAGGAGACCACCAATGTGTTGTCTGTGCGGACAAGCACACGATGTCCCCTTAGGTCTGGAAGGAAGTGTGTCAGAGCTTGAAACACAGCCAGCATCTCCAGGCAGTTGATGTGCCAAGTGAGATGATGGTCTTCCCACAGACCCTGGGCAGAGTGGCCACTCATGACCGCCCCCCAGCCCGTGAGAGAGGCATCTGTCATTAGCGTTACACGACGACAAGGAGCCCCTAACATCGGGCCTTGAACCAGGAACCAACGTTTCTTCCACATGTCCAAGGCACGTAAGCATCACCGCGTGACCTTGATCATGCAAAGCGGATTCCCCCTCTGAGAAAATCCCTTGGTCCTGAGCCACCACCGCAAGGGTCTCATGTACAGCAGGCCAAAAAACCACGTTGGACGTGGCTGCCATCAGACCCAGCAGTCTGAAACTGCTTGACAGTGAGTGACAGGCCTTCTCTCACTCTCACGACTGCAATGAGGATCGACTCGATCCGAGCAGGAGACAAACGTGCCTGCATCGTGGTAGAATCCCACACCACGCCTAAATAAGTGGTTCTCTGTAGTGGAGAAAGTACACTCTTCTTGGCGTTTAGTCTTAACCCCAGCTCTCTCGTATGGGCGAGAACGACATCTCGATGCCAAACCGCCATCTGCTCAGATTGAGCTAATATCAACCAATCGTCAATGTAAGTGAGTATGCGGATGCCCTGGAGTCGCAGTGGAGCCAGAGCAGCATCCACACACTTCGTGAAAGTGTGGGGTGAGAGTGACAGGCCAAAGGGAAGAACTCTATTTTGGTATGCTTCGCCCCCGAAAGCAAACCTCAGGAACTTCCAGTGTTGAGGAAGGATGGAAACATGGAAATAAGCGTCTTTGAGATCTATCGTAACAAACCAGTCCTCGGACTGGATTTGAGATACTATCTAATTGATAGTGAGCATCTAGTGAGAAGCCGTTTGATAGCGCGGTTCAGAAAACGGAGATCTAAGATCAGAAGCAACCCCCCCATCCTTCTTCGGAACAATGAATTAACGGCTGTAGAACCCGGACGCTCTCTCGAGAGGAGGAACACGTTCTATGGCCCCCTTCCTCAAGAGAGTATCTACTTCTTGTTCCATTAACAGAGCCTGCTCGGGGCCCACTAGTGTGGGGATGACCACGTTGAAACGAGGCGGATGAGAAACGAACTGGATTCTGTAGCCTCTTTCTACAATCTGCAGGACCCATTTTGATATATTTGGCAGAAGTTTCCACGCTGCCAGAGAATCTACTAAGGGAACCAGCCTCTCAATGCTGGCCTCTGGTATTATTAGAGGAGCCAATACGGTGCCCTGAAGCGGATTACCGGCAGGGACCGACCGACCTGACTGCTGTAGCACCCACACTTGAGGGGGCGAGCTCTCCCGTGCCGTACCGTTGCCGGGCGGCAGCTGGGAATTTCGCTCGTCGGAGCTCACTGAGCCCTGAAAGAGGATTGGGCCCCATATACTGAGGTGTTATCCTTTTCCTCCCCAGGTGGGGCTGCCCTCAGTGACCTGACAATGGTAGGACTGTTTAGCTGAGGTCCTCTTAGACAAAATAACGGTCCTCAGATCCGTTTTCGTTCTAGAAGACCTCAACTGAGAGCGTCGCCCCGACCCCCGATCTTTCTGTGGAGGGGTGCGGGTTGCAATGCTCTGTTTTTGAGACTGGTGATACGAGGAGTTTGCCGGCATGGGCTGCTCCGGCTCAGCAGCCCCATGGGCCGGGAAGCGATGAGGGAGGAAACGTTGGAACGTTGCTTCTACGCCTCCTGAAACCTATCGACGACAGTGTTGGTTGCGTCGGCGAAAAGGCCAGAGGGCAATAGCGGGGCATCTAGGAGGAAGAATCTATCCTTATCCTGCATATCGGACAGATTCAACCACAAATGCCGCTCCGTGGCCACCATTGCTGCCAATGAACGGCCGATGGCTCTGGCCGTTTCTTTGGTGGCCCGAAGGGACAAATCTGTTGTCTGTTGTCATCCAGGTCCCTGCTCAGGGACCTGGATGACAGGGAGGAGGAGGAATCCGACGTAATAGCAGAACTGCGTCGGATTCCTCCTCCTCCTTGTCATCCAGGTCCCTGAGCAGGTCAGCCTGGTATGCTTGTAACACCGCCATGGTATGCAAACATGTGCCAGCCTGACCTGCTGCCGTATAAGCTTTCCCAACCAGACTCGATGTCAGCCTAACGGGCCTGGTGGGAAGCTTCGGGGCCTTCAGGGACGATGCTGAGGATGGGGAGAGATAGATCGCAAGCGTCTGCTCCACCACTGGCAATCGCCCCATATCCCTTCTCATTCAGCCACATGATGTTGGAATAATTCGAGACTTTGGGGCTGTAAATATGGGATGAGTACGGTTTCTCCCACGATCTTGACACCTCAGCATGGAGATCGGGGAAAACGGAAGGCCCCGTTGTGAAGGCTGTGATCTGGATTTCAGAAAACGCTCGTCTAATTTACTTTTAAGACGAGAGTCCTGTTTCTTGGCTGGCCAAACGATATTTTATTTTGGCTACTGCCCTAATCACACCTCATATGCGAGGGACTGAGGTGGCGAGTCCACAGTCTCCTCTGTCTCGACACTCATCACATCCACCTCCTTGAAGGAAGATAGTTGAAGTGTCAGGCTCTCTCTCTGGGGGGAAGAAACCGCAGTGCGGGCTTCTTAACCCTGAGAGAGAGCCGCGGATCTAGCGGGTGAGAACAGAGAAAAGGACGAGCCCGTCTCGGGTCCCTCGGCTAAATCTACCCGCAATCCCCACGACAACAGTCTACGCTGTGCCTCAGCAACAGCGGGACCGCTGCTAGCGGGATCGCAAGCCTGGCCTCTCTCATCAAACACAGTCAGGTACGCAGCGAGAGTAACTCACAGTGATAACAATCAGCTCCCTCATAAGCTGACCGTGCATGCTCCGCTCCTAAACAAACAACACACAGATCGTGTGTATCCCACGCTGCCAGATAGCGTGGACAGGGAGGAACACAACGTCTGTAATGCCGTTCGCTCGCCATAGATTTTTGCTTAGACTTTGACATATTCTTTTGAATGCTTGTGGACTGACAGACAACAGTAAATAGACTGACACATACACAGAGCGCTACTGAAGAGCAGAAGCTAACTTGCGCTCTGCCGGATGCTCTTTTATACTTCCTGGCGCTCACGTCACCCCACTCGTGACGTCTCGCTGCTCCATTGGACTGATTTTACACATGCTTCAGAACGCGGTCACGCAGGGGCATTCCCAAAGCGAATCTCAAGGCAGCTCGAGTTCCTGAAGGGGAATTGATGTTATGGCTTAACATGGGCCGTTCATCACAAAGCTATCGAATGGCATTAGAAAACATGAAAAATAGTGCACAAATCATACAAAGTTTTGTCATTTTAAAAGTCTGAATCCCCATTCATTTTTATGCTATTGAGTTTTAAGGGGGAAAAAGTCAAGTGGGATTAAAAAAGACATTGAAGGTGAATAAATGATGACAGAAATTTTATTTTTGGGTGAACTATCCCTTTAACTCCTAAGACTCTACGGCCTATACTGAAAATAAAGAGCATCATCAACCCAATGCATGTCATTTTCTTAAGTGCTGATGACTAACAAGGCTTAAATCCATTCTAATATGAACATTGCTATAAATGTCTTAATTAAAGATGTAAATACCAGCCCCACTTCAAAATCAGGCCAGACATCAGAATTAAACATGTGGCAGAGAAGCGAACGGGACGCCATGTTGGAGGAGACTCCCAATGAAAGAGAATTAGAAAGGAGCTGACCCAAATATCGTCTCACCAACAGAGGAATCGTGTTATGCTAAGTAGGCCATAAAGGTACTTAAAGATTATGCAAAATTATCTTTTAATGGAGGACACGGAGAAATGAAAGACAGGCAAATCTCCAGGCGAGGGAAAGGTAACCGCCCCTTACGTCTCAACGCGTGTGTGGTGACAGCCACAGGGCATGAAAGGAGTTGTGATGAGGTACATAAAGGCAGGTGGGGACAGAGAGAGCCGGGGCATTTTGGTAAGAAAATATTAAAGGTTTTATAAAACCTGATATTTCTAAGAGTTCATATAGATATTCATCAATACAAGTTACAGTATATAGTGCATACGAAAACAAATCAATAAAGTGTTTTAACCCTGTACAGCCTGACATATGAAATAATAGTAAGAAAAAATATTTAAAAAAGCTCTCATACTCCATATTCTCACCTCACTTTTATTCAGAGACCCAAACTGAGCAAAAACGTGCTTTTTGGCAATGTAAATGAGCAAATTGCAAGATTAAATTATGACAGCTTGTAATGTACACCAATTAAATCTTTAGAACAGTATAACAGACTACATACATAAAATGCATATAAATATCAGTTGTCACTCTATATTTCCCAATAATATGTACTATGATATTTAAATGTTTTATTTTATGATCACAGCTATGTAGTTTTTATTATGGGGGACAAAACATATAATGCAACGCAAAACAAAGATGAAGGAGTATTTTACAAAGAAACATTCCTCAAAAGCTTGATGTATCATATGTAACACTCACATTTTAACATGAGTTAATGACAATCAGACTGCTTCAGTCCAGTAACTTCATCTTGAAATATTAGTAAGAATATAAAAGTTATTCTTACATTTACTTTATAAAAATCAGTAAAGATTTCATGGCAAAAATGCACATGCACCACAATCTGAAGGGGGACATTTTTACAATTAGAAGGCCGTTTACTTGCTAAAATGTTATCAATCAGATGACAGAAGTATGTAGTAGATACAATATGTACAAAATGGTTTTTCAGAAAAGTTTTATGCTAATAATTTAGAGGCCATAGGAATTTGTGTATCAAATATGATAAGTAGGCTTTAGGGTTAAGTACAATTATGATTATGTTTTACATTTTAGACCTTCGTCTTATTTATGCAGGCACACACATTGAGAAACCATGTCCATCCAGTGTCCTTCTTCCCACCTCTCTCAATCAGACCTCTCCCACAGGCACACACATACACGTCTCACCAAAACCAGCAGTGGGGCAGCGGTGAGGCCCTTGTGGAAACCATGCACCGTGAACCCTGAATTTTATGACTTCATTATTTTCCTTCCCCACAACGCTTGCTTTCATTTGAGCAAGTCTCCACGTTGGTATAATGAGAGTGCTATAAAAACGTTGCTTTAAAAGGGTTTGCATACTCTCCCATTCTCAGCTCAACCCTTCAGCAAGCATATGGCAGGTAATCAGGTCGGCAATCACAGTACCCATAATACGTGCTGCATGATTTCAGCATTGTGCTATTATCCATCTGTTTCTGCACGAAAACACATGAACCTTCCTGTGAGAGGTCAGTGCTTTCATAGCACTCCTAGATCCTCAAAGCTTCCCTGCCTTCTTCCTAGGAAGCGGCACTCCTGATTTCAAATGGTCTCTGGATTTGTTTTTTCTTTTCTCCATCTTCCTGGATAATTCCCCGACAAAGGTACACTTACAGTCTGTCTGTTTATCCATCTACCTGTATATCCACATCTCTATGCATACACTATAGTGTATCTATCTATCTCTCTTGTCTATCTTCACACACATCAATCTATCTATCTATCCATCCATCCATCCATCCATCCATCCATGATTCTAATGATTCTATTATCTATCAATCTATCATCTTCTGTCTATCTATGTATCTATTTACATAACTACATGTCTGTCTGTCCGTCCATCCATCCATCCACGCAACTATCCTGCTGTGCACGCTCCATACATTTTAAAGGCATATTGAATGTACGTTAAGTTACATTACACAGGAGGAAATATCAAAGACATCTTTGCCAAGGGAAATAAGACAGAAACTGGTCAAGATGTCCAATAAAAATAACTGCCCTGAAGGCATTTTTATAGTTAACTGTTTTGTATGTGGTGTATAAACAATATATGTGTGCAGCGGTCTAAAAAAATAACAACCGGTCAAGCATGTATATTATATTACCAATGATTTGTGTACAGGCTTTGAAAACCCAAAACCATAGAATTCTCTGGACAGCTCTGCTAAAGAACAGTGGCAAGAAAAGCTACTATATTTAGTTTGAATTACTTTATTGGGCTGTAAAATCAAAGTGGAGGTGAAAGGTCAAAATGGAGAGGTAACGAAAGAACTGGTGAAATCACTTTTCCTTGGGAAAAAATACAGCCTTCATATCAAGACGATAAATACGAATTGAACACAAGACACCCAAAATCAGAATAAAATACAATAGGCTTTAGACCAAAACAAGACGATAAAACTTTCAATAAGAAGAACAGTGCTGATGACAACTTAACCCTAGATCTGGCAGCAAGAATGGAAACAATTATCTCCAGCTCCACACTAGCTTTGAACCTGTCCCTCTACACATTTTTGTGGTACAGTCCTTCATTCCGTATCAACAGTACACCATACCTCCACATCTGCCTTCTGAGTGAGTGTATATATATATATAGAGAGAGAGAGAGAGAGAGAGAGAGCGAGAGAGAGAGAGAGTTCAGATGTAAAAGCCTCTAAGTGTCATCTGAAATTTTCTTCTAAAATTTAGCATTTTTATCAGGCTCCTATGTTTATGTTCAGTAATTTTACTTTAATGGCAATGTATAGGTCCTTTTCTAGGCCAATAAAGTGAAATAAATGAACATAAATATAGGAGTCTGATAAAAATGCTAATTTTAGAAGAAAATTTCAGATGGCACTTAGAGGCTTTTGCATCTGAACTCTTCATATATATATATAAACTATACGACAAAGCTGCTTGTATGAATTTCATATGTACAAAAAAAAAATTAGTAACTATGCCAACCATCAGACAAAATAATGCCAGGCTTGGCTGGTGTTGGCTAAAAAGTTGATTAGCTACGGTCTTGTGTTATGCCCATATTCAAGAGTACATCTAGAGCATCTGAACATCTTACACAAACTCACCTGCTAATGATATATGGTGGTGTGGTGAAGGAAACCAGGAGACAAATGTGAGCATACTTTATAGACAACAGCCAACATCAACACAGTTGAGGACTAGAAGGGCATTTTAGCTTCAAGTGAAGGAAACAAGGTATGTAAAAGTGCAAACTAAAAGTAAGATTTGATTTATTTATTTATTTTAAATCATCAACCCATTTGAACAATATGTGTACAGGTTAAGCACAGATTTTAATCCTGTTAAACAAAAATGTGTCTGATTTAAAAGTTTAAAATCATAACAGGAAATTTCAACACCTCCCTTCAAACAGTAGCCCCGCCTTTTTGCATCCATGTGTTTGAGGAAGGAAGCTCACAAATCTTTATTTAGAGATGTGTGATTATCACTTTCTCTCTCTGAGAGTGCATTAGAATGCAATGATCCCTTCCTCTCCTCTCCTCTCCTCAATCTCTCTCCATGCTGAAGGCCTTGTTTGTACAGCTCTCAGCCCAAATCCATTATTACTTCCTAAACTGACAAATCATTTCAACAAATATAATCTCCCTCTCCTTGTGCCGGCTGATAAGATAAATGCTGAAGTCGAGAGAGGACTGAAACAGAGGTAGAGGTTCATATTTCAATTTGCAAAGCACCTCGCTCTGAATCTTAATTTAGAAGCAATAAGACAAACAACATAATAAAAAAAGAGGATTAAGGCCCCAGTGAGAGACAAAAGTCTTATCTAAGTTCTAATGACAAAAAAAAGTGGGCTAATTTTCCCTCATATTATTTATTTATAAATAAATAAATAAAACAACAAATACTACTACGACACTCTAATAATAATAATAATAATGACATAACAAAAAAAACAGATACTATACTAATAATAATAATAATACAGAGTCTATAGAGAGATGATTTCCAGTGCTCAGCATAGACCTCCTCTTCTGTCCTTCCCCATAAGCCTGTGTTTGTTTTAATTGTGACCAATAAAAAGGTCATAACTAATACCCCAACAGAGACACTGATAAACAATTCCAAATTGCCACCATAATCAAATGATGCAAACATCTATGAGTTACAAAAGTTCACAGCCACAACTGACAATGTCTTAATTGTATTCAGTCATTCATGGAAATTTTATTAACATGGAGCTGATGTATCCTGCCCTTCCTCTGTCACAACACCAGGGATCTAATTTCATTATTTTCCACAAGATTTGCTTGACTACTGCCATGATTTTAATGCCGGTGCAGTCCAGATGTTTATGCTATTTAAATTAGGAGGCAAGGCCTGTTGGGTAAACATAATTAAAGAAAGTTGATTTTTTTTTCCTCTTGCCCTCTCTTTGTCTTTTCGCCGCCCCTCTCTCCGTCTTCGTACAATTACTTCATTAGGCAACTTTCATTTAACTCCTGACGCCACATGGCCCTCCCATAATGCACAGTCCTCTGTAGATCTGTGAACGGCTCACGGCGCCGTGAAGGAGCCTTACGCAGATCAGTGCACCCACAACGCAGGCACGACAGCAGGCTGGCGAGAGGGGTCAAGGTCTCTAGGTCCACAGAGAAAGGAATATTGGGTGCTAGTGTTTACATGTTTGCTGTTCTGCCATGAAAACAAACCATGCAAAATACTGACATAAGCTAACAGTATATCCCAACAGATATGGCTGAACATACAGAATTCTTTTTTACAGCAAAACTAAAACTTGTATTTCAGCTAGTTGCCAAAGCAGCATTTCTAATTTTCATTGAGTTGAACTTCATGTACTAAAATAAATAAAACTAAAACTGAAATAAAAGTAATAAAAACTATATAGGCATATAAAAAAATAAAGTAAAAATACATAATAATATATTGAGTAGGAAAACAAAATTACTAAAATTGTTAAAACTAAAAACATCGGAAAATACCAACAAAATACAATATATTATATTATAAAAAATTTAATAGTAATATACCAACACAGACAACACACAACATACCCGACTTGACACGAGGACAATATATATATATACATATAATACTACTATTAACTTAATATTATTCAATATTTTTTGTCTACTATTGGTATTATAATTTTTAATAATATTTTGCAAAGCAAAAAATGAAAAAGAGTAAACAACTAAGCTGGAAATATATTTAAAGAAAGAAAGAAAGATCTATTGACAAGGCTGCCAAATAAAGTTTCAAAATAACACAAACCAGCATATACAGTGTGTCAAAATTGTTCAAATATGATAAATATAAAAAGTAGTGTCACATAACGAAACATCATATCATATCAAACCTGTGCTGCAGCAAATCCGTCAATAATGACATAAACTTCACTCTTTTTAACACATAAAACTATTGTGTCACACAACAGCTTTATTGATTGAGTGAGTGAGTGAGTGAGTGAGTGAGTGAGGTGAGCATACATAATTAAATTAGGGGGGGAAAAAAGAAGAAGATAATTGCATCATAGCAGGGCAGGTAGTAGCATATAGATATAGTATATGAATCTTGCTTTGATAATTTGTATAAAAGCGACTGCATTTCTCATCACTCATACACACGCAAACTGTTTAGATGATGTTGAGCATTCTGCTGCTGAAGCAGCTCCGGCATTCTAATTTCAATGACTTGTGAACCCTCACCATGCATTAGTTTAAAAGTATCATTGAGGTCTAAGCCGGTGATGAGAGCATTATTTCTCCTGTTTAGCGAATACTAATCAGCCGTCCTAGAGCGTGAGCGTATGTGTCTGTGTGTGCGCGCAGAGGAGTGAAAGAAATAATATCACTTATGTCAGAGTGCTAATAGGCCCAGCCACACTCCAAATTTAATTTCATAAGTCACTGTTCTTGATTTATCCCCCCCTTTTCAGATTAGTGACTAACAATCTATTACAGGCAACATCACAGACAGTGTAATACAAGAGGTCATTACAAGATTACGTAAACTCCAGATTTGCATTACCATTCCACATCCATTAACATGATGATTATTACAGCAGAAATTAGAGTGTGATTAGAGAGCCCAGTAGCCTTTGCTCTCCGCAGACACATCTGGGCACACAGAAGAGGGGGACTGACCATTTGTGCCAAGGATTTATAGAAGCATGTCGGCATTTGTTTTGTCAGCGTGATCACAGCAGCACCTAGGTCATAAAACCAGTCATTCTGCTCGTGTTTCCCCACTACGGGCCAAACCGTTCATTTAGCATTTTTGACATAAACACCTATTCTTTCCCGGAGCCACAACGAGGAGAATAAAACTCCTCCGAATAACATTCCGCAGGCGCCATACGTCCGTTTATAAGTATGCAGCGTGCGGAACGTTTGCCATACTTTAGTGCACATGAGCTGAGTAGCTGTCAAAATTACAACGGGCATCTCAAGTAATTATGCAGATTTATGCAAAACATTAACAAGAAGAATTAAAAGCACAAATGAGGTGGCTACACTTGAATTGTTAAGATTATGAATAATTACCATGAATCTTTTTTGCTCTTAATATAACTTGTTTTTGATAAACAAAGCCTTAATTATCAGAATACTTCTGAGAATATCAGTGACCTTCATTAATCTTACAAAACAAGTCTCTGGTGAACGGCAGCTGAGGAGGCCCGCTCTCACACCGAGTACACAAATAACAAGAGCGGCGTATGCTAACTAGCCACTTCAGAGAGCCGAGCGTGTGGCCAGGTATATCTCACAGCTCAGCCACAGATGCACAATCATGCCAGGCGACTCTGCCTTTCCATCTGGGACTCCCTCATTCCAGCTACTCATTAATTACAGCCACATTTCTCACCCCATCCTCCCTTCTTTTCTCAATATGAGAGATCTGTTTTCATCCCCAAACTCTGCTGTGAGAGGAATTGTTTCGGAGCTTCTGTTTTGGATATCGGCTGTTGACTACTGGCCGCTCACCCCCGACCCTCCCCGGATTCATCTACAGTGAAAGAGTCGATCTTCACCTCCGCCGCAATGGCATGTCACGACGCATTGTCAATCAATGTGTACCTGGCAGGTTTCTCGTCCACCCACTCAGTCTCTCGGAACAGACTGAAGGTCCATTCGTCCAACCCCTACCACACCACTCTTCCCTTCCACGCTCTCCAGCTCCTCCACCCCTCCATCTGTGCTTCACATACTCTCCTTGTAGCTCACAGACCATGAGGATGTGGCTCACTGGCATAGAAACCTGCTCCATAACCATCCCGCCAAAGCCCAGTCAACAAATCTCTGACAAATAATGCATGTCTATCAAACAGCTGATTTATTATTTTATTATTTGTTATTTTTGTGGCATTTGTATTTGCATTTGTCTCGTTATAAGGCATAGTGGAGGGGACTGGTCATGATTCAATTTTTAAACGATACTATAAAATAATATATGTACATACATAAACACTATGTATAAAAATATTTTTATTGGTATTATTAAAGCTAAATTACAAGATAAAAACATTATACAAACAATTCAAAGGTTTTGGGGTCAGTAAGGATTTTATAACAAGTTAACACTTTATTCATTAAAAGTACATGAAATACATTTAAATGGATCAAAAGTGACAGTACCAGGAATTATAAGTTCACTAGATTTATTTTTCAAGTAAATTCAGCCTTATTAACTTTTTTCATCAAAGATCTGAAAATCCTTAATAATGTATCACGGGGTTCCACAAAAACGTTTCGACCATAAGGTCTTAGTCAGGCACAAAATGACGCCAATTTGTGCCGGCGAACACCTGATGGTCAAAACGTTGCAATACATTTTTCTTATGGAGCAGTTTATCAGTGTGCGGACAATACGTTTGCCCATTTTTGAAATGGTAACTTTGGCCATCACAGGGATAAAATTACACCTTAATGTACTAACAGTTATTTCATTTATTTTAACTGCATTTTAAGCAAATAAAATGTAGCTCGGTCAGAATGGACAGCATTTTTTTTTTTTTCAAAATAATTGTAAATATGAAAGGAGTATAATACTAGATATATATATATATATTATATATCTATTGTTTCGGATCTGCTAAGCATAGGCGGCACTCATTTATACCTAGGTGGAACTGTACAAGCACTAACCATTACACCAAATCTCAGAAGAATGATGAACATTAATATCAGTGTATATACTTTGTTAATTCCACAAAAAAGGCAGCTATGCACACTTTCTATCAAGGTTTGGGAAGTGTGTGTGATGCCAAATTCCATTCATTCTTTTTGTTGTGATAACATGGCATTGCACCCAAACATGCATATTGGAGAGGAGAAAAGGAAATGAGCTATTAGCACACCGCCACTACACTCCTACATATCATGCATATGAAGTACTGCTAGATTTAGGAACATATGTCAGTCCTGTTTTAGAGCGCTACAGTTACGTACACACCATGTTTGGTTATAAACAAGAGTGATAACTGAACTGCCACCTTAATAAAGGGTCATAGGAATACTACAGCACTTTTACATGGTGTTTGGACATAATTGTGTGTTGGCAGTGTGTGTACACAATCATCCTATAATGATAAAAATCCACCCAGTGTTTTATTTTAATCTGGTTAAAAGTTTTCCCCTTTCTCAAATCGAGCCGATCTCAGATGCCTGTCTGTGTGACGTCACACAGACAGGCCCCTCCCACGATAGTTTGATTGACAGTGGCGTTTTAGCACAGACTGGACTGGCGTCTTACCTTAGACCCGCACTGAGTGAGCTGTCATCAGTCCGCCAGTGTTTCACTGCCGGAGCAGATGTAAACAAGAAAGACTCCTAAGTGATTGAGGTCTTCTGTTGTTGGATGTAATAATGAACATAGCAGTCGTCATTTACTCCCGACATCTGAGCCGCTGAACTCGCAGTGGATTACATTGTTTTTGAAGGGAATGCGCCCCCGATCTACATAAATGCGTCTATGTTCGCGCAAATCATTCATGATCCAGCCTCATCTACAGAAGAAGTGAGTATAAGGTTTTTTTTATGAATCTTTGTAAATCGCCTTTCCTAATAACGTGCTATTTAGCCAGTTTCACGATGAATGCGGCTAAAGTCAACAGTCTCTCTGAGAGCAGCTCGGAGGAGAGGGGCGGGATCAGCAGAGCTCATTAACATTTAAAGGAAAATGCTACAAAAACGGCTTGATCTAAAAAGAGCTGTTTTTGACCGGGTAAAAAAGGTGTTTTTTACACTACCATTGAGACATTTTAACCAAACTATGTTACAGACTTTTCATTAAGACTCTAAAGAATCATATCAACTTGTGGAAAATGGGCATCCTATGACCCCTTTAAGCATTTTACCCTGTGATGGAGAGGGGCCCATGGAATACTTGGTAACTACATTTTTGCTGTTCAAAGTGATTTTTGTGTGTTCAAGGACTCATGCTTCTTGTGTCTGAACAATATACAAACAAATCTGAAAAAAAAATCACACGTGTTTGTGCTTTAGGAGGTTATAATATGAGGCTATAATGTTAGCTCTAAACTGCTGTATGACACAAGTTTGTTAAAATGGTAGGAGTGGGGTAATTTGAGCCAAAGGTCCTGGGGTAAGGTCACCTTCTTATGATTATAAAGTATTATTTTACTAATTCTACATTATATTTCACTAATTTTACATGAAACATGATTTTGAATTTGTTCTTTGTTTTGAACTTGATTTTGTTTTGTACATTTTAAACAGGCCCTGTTTGTGAAAATTGGCAGTTGCAGTCTCTTTTTTTAATTCTTCAATTTGAACTTTTTGTTCTGAAATTTGTATTAATTAAAAAAAAAACACCTTCAGAGTTGTGAACTATATCTTTAAATAAAACTTTTAAGAAATCATCCATCTATCCAAACCTATATGTCCCTATTAGGGTCGTGGGGAGCTGGATTGAGTCACAGGTGAGGAAACGGCCAGTCCATCACAAGGCTCACACATAGATTTTAAGAAGTCATTTTTTATTGAATTTATCTTCCTTTGATATAGCATGAGGTGAAAATGTTCAGTTTTACTTCAGCATAATCAGTGGCACAGTTTAACTCCATGTGGCTCAACTTGCCCTCTCCCTAGTCTCAATTTACCCCTCACTGGGGGCAAGCCATATTTTGAAAGCAGTTTATTTTAGATCCAAAGTGATTTTCCCAAGGATGCACCACATCCTGAAATGTATGTACATATTTAAGTTGGACCCATTACTGTCATGTGCTCGCTTTAAACACGGCGCAAGTAAAAACTGGCTCAACGCACCCCGCTCTCCCCTACGGTGTTTTGACATGAAGCACATTTACGATCCTGGATTATTTTTTGGAAGTAATTAATACTTTTATTCAGCAAGGACGCATTAAAATAATCAAAAGTGTCAGTTAAAACTGCACAAAATTCTCTCAAATAAATGCTTTTCTTTTGAACTTTCCATTCAAAGAATCCTGAAAAAAAATAAAAAACAGCACAACCATTTTCATCTGTGATAAAAGTAAGAAATGTTTCTTGAGCAGCAAATCAGCATATTAGAATGATTTCTGAATGATCATGTGACAGCTTTACCACCACAGGAATAAATTACATTTTAAAATTTGTTAAAACTTTAAAATGTGTTAAAATATTTCACAACATTGCAGTTTTACTGTACTTTTAATCAAATAAATGCAGTCCTGGTGTGCATAAGAAACTTCTTAAAACATTTATTTAAAAAAAAAAGAATTTTAAACAGTAGGTGTTTATATATTTAATGAAGAAATACCCAAAAAAGCCTAAATTAAGATTTAATGGAAGAGCTTGTGTCTTCATTGATTTTGTTCATTAAATGAGGTGTATTGACTTTCTGATGATATGGAAGTTGCCGTCTTTGAAATGTACTTTGATATTCACAGCTCACATGAGAATAGAAAATTGGTTTGACTTCGATTACTTGTTAATACAAGACAGTTTTTGATCTGCACCTGTAAGCTGTTGTATGAATGAAACAATTCAGGAGTCACACCTTTTAATAAATTCAGTTGTCAAACGCTTCCAGTATGAATGTAAGTATGATGTGTTCTGACAATCGCTTCCAATAGTATCACTCAAGCAGAGGCGGACAGTAACTAAGTACATTTACTTGAGTATTGTACTTAAGTACACTTTTTGAGTATCTGTACTTTACTTGAGTATTATTTTTTCTGGGAACTTATGACTTTAACTTCACTACATTTGAAAGACAAATATTGTACTTTTCACTCCACTACATTTCTATCAAGGTCCTCGAAGTAGAAAGTCGATAGCAGCTTTGAAAGTCAGTGGGTGCTTTTTTTCTTCTAACAACTGTATTTTTGCAGACAGTTTATCAGTAATCACTCTTAAAGGGCTACATGAAGTGATTTCCCAGCAATTTTTGAGCACTGAGCAGTTGCAAATGTGATATTTATTTACAACAATTCAATAATAAGAAATTAATATTGTGGTATATATTAGACACAATATTGTCTGATTTTGCTAAATTGTGTAAGTGAAAATATTACCTATAAAACCACAGAATAACTGTTGTGCGTCTCCTAATAAAACACAAAAGGTGTTGGACTTGAAGCAGCACTGCACAGACTGTTCTGTGTGTGACATAAAAGTACCACGAGAGCGATTAGACAGCATTTTAAAAATTTTGTTTTGATGTCAAATAAGTCTTGCTGTTTTGTTTTTTTGTTAAAGCAGTGTTGCTGTTGTAAAGTTATACAGCTACAGTTGTGTTGCTGGGTTTGATTTAAATTTCACTGGATTTCACGGTCCACTCTGTTCAAATGTGGATGAATGGCTACACATAGATGTGTGCACACTGTCAGAACTGTGAGATCACTACCATCCTGCTTTTGTGGGGGTGGGTAGGGGTGTTAATTTTTTCCCCCATAGGTTTTTAACATTCTAAAAAACAAAAAAAAAAAAGCTTAAGTATTTAGTATTACGTACAACAATGAAACAGTGCATTGACATAAAAAAGGAAAATTTACTTTTTGGTACTAAGTACTTTTAAAAGCAAGTACTTCTGTACTTTTACTTAAGTAAAAATCTGTCTTTACAACTTTTACTTGTAATGGAGTAATATTTGACCAGCAGTATCTGTACTTTCACTCAAGTAATGGAGTTGTGTACTTTGTCCGCCTCTGCACTCAAGTCCGTAAATTATCAATAATCAGATGTAGCAAAACCATCAAACACTTCCTCCCTGAGCACAAATACCCAGCGTGACCACAATTACCACAATGTAATAACATAGATAATTGCATTTGCGTATTGATCTATAAAAACACTATAATTCACAAAGCAGGGAAGTTGCAAGAGCTCTGGTTTACTGCTCATCTTCCGACATCAATGCAGGAATACTGAATGAGTTTAGATGAAAAGATGGTCGCTGTTAACCTGTTAGGCAGTGCCAGATTTACAGAGTCTATTTCTACATTTTCCCTTTTCAGATCGATAGGGGAGTCAGGCCTCTTCCACAGCAAGAGCTGCTCATTTTCTCCACATCAATACAGCCCCACAGTTCACTCCGTTTCATCCCCCTCCTTAGTATTAGGGTGGTTTTAATAGGACCAGCCTTTAGTTTGGAGCTGTATTCCCATCAGGCGCAGCGCTTTAAAGTTATTTTAGACTGAATGTTTGCAGTATGGAGGTGAGAATTGTGGGAGGGGCCGCCCCACAGACCAAAGCACCGCTCGACCCGGCTCCACCACACGCCCTCTGGGTCACACCGTAACACTTGCACACGAAGTAAACTTGGCATCGGCTTTCCGTGTGCAATCCAAGGTGCACACAAGAAACATACCCAGGGAGAGATTCGCTTTTTGCCATTCTTTTGTTCTCGATTCACTTGAAGTCTGCATCTATCGACTTAAACGTTTTTGAAATTCTGGTGCGCTCCAGTTGCACGCTGGCCTATCGCGGTTTGATGCGAATGTGTTTTTGCATGGGTAATAAAGCAGTGCGCTCAGGCTGAGCCCATCATTATTCTGTTAATGAAGTTGGGTTAGTTGTTTAATTTGGTGTCTGTGTGTTAGCAGGCCTGCTGTTTGTTGCTCCAGCGTGGAGTAGGGAGGAAACAAACTCCAGTGCGGTCACCATTCTGGCTCCAGCATGCCTCTACCCAGTCGCCCCTCAAACTCCCCCTTCCATCCCGAGCACCCCACCGCTTCAGTGCCTGACCCCCAGGCAAACAGATGTCCCATCAGCCCAGGCAGACAGGACTGCCTGTCCCTCCCTCACAAGGGCTCTTTAATTATTCCCCCTCTCGCACTCCTCTCTAATAAAACATTAGCTTGCTAATCGAATCTGGTGCAGCTGAATCCAGCACAGCCCACTCAACGTACATGGCCATTGACAGAGAAAAGACACAAATAGACCTTCCTTGGTTGTCGGCACATCAATCAGCAGACAAGTTAAAGGCAAGAATCAACAAACATGTCGAATTTCAGATATGAGTGGAGATTAGCGCCTTCAGTCACTAAATATAAACCATCTGGCTTTCCTCAATGGACCTTTTAATGGGCTTTCTCGCCATCATTCACTACACAAATGCACTCTGAATCTCAAATACACCCAGTGTTGGGAATGGAACTTTTAAAAGTAACATGTTACATATTGTGTTTTTCATAGGGATGTAACGATTTACTCAACTCACGATGCAAAACGATACATGATACTGATTGCACAATACAATTTTCTCACAATTTTTTAACCAAATGAGTTTCAAGACAAGGTGCCTGTGCTCTTTTCAGTCAGTTAGAGGCAACCACTGTTTTTTAATCATGATCCAAACAAAGATGCTGCTGCATACATGCTACATGAGCAGCTTTTAATCTAAATTAGATCATATAATTTCGAAACTTGAAGCAAAAACAGAATGGTCTGACTTTAACTTTGTGAAATTATGCTACAGTAAACATCTGAACGAGACAAAAACAGCAGACAGACTGAATGAGAATGCAACTTTACTCATTGACAGCAGGTGGCGCTTATGGAACAGCAGCAAAACTGCATTTGCATTACTTGTGCCCCTTAAATACAGCATTTATGCTGTTTTTACCAACAGAGAATAAAGTAAAATGTTTACATGTATGTTTGTATAAATAAAAAAATGCAATAATGCACATTCTTATTAAATTTACACCATAATATTAAAAGCTTTTTTTCTCTTCTATGCTACTTTACTCATTACTGGGGGGAAAAGTGTGATAGTTGTAACACTTTACTCCAAACACTGAATATATCAAAAGATTATTTCATGAAAAAAGTCTCTCTCTTTGACTATTTTGAAATATTAATGTCAGTTTTAAATTTACGTACATCACTTGAATATACTGTGCTTCCCAAGTTCCCATGTTACCTATTTTGTTACTGCTTTATCTTATGTTGGGTGCCACTGAAGCAGAGGAGAAGACAAGCAACGGCAGGCCCAGCAAACTGACCCGCTAAATGTATTCTGCTCTCAATAACTGCTCTCAGCTGAAATTCATGTAAAACGCCAGGAACTCCCAATGCTTTTAAAAGCCACATCTGATAGTAGATAATGACACAGATTTCAGGGCCATTATGGAAGGCTATCAAATATTCCATTTCTTTTTGCATTTAGATTTGTAAAACGTCCACATAGTCCACACCACATTCACTAACACAGTATCTGCCGAGTGTGGCGGACGATAAGACGGTCCACAACCAATAGAGCTTAGAGGGGGAAAAAAATATATAGGAAAATGCTTATCAAAAATGAAATACTGGAAATGTATAACCCACCACGACAGAGAGTTCTTAATGCTTTAGAATATCAAATGATTTAAATTCAAGACGAGGTAAAGGTCAGCCTGTAAAATAACCAAAAGAAGCATGTGCAAGTGACACACATTAAAGAAAATGTGTATTATTACCATGTTTACTTATTAATTTATGTATTTTGTTTTGACAGGTTGCTTCAAGACTGTATGTGTTTGCTCCTTATGTTGTGCCATGCAAACGAATGCAAGAGAAAATTACTGCACCTGAAATGTTGATAAAACCTAAAGATAAAGGTGAAAAAAAAAATCCTCCGACTGAAGAACAATGACTGGAAGGGAGAGAAAGAGGAGAAAATGAGAGGTTCAACAGGCACCCATCAAAAACTTCTCAGTAATCGGCAGGCATTCACCCATTGGACCAACATCTTTCAATTTATTAGCATGACAAAGGACACAATCATTTTGGATATGCCTGAATGCAATTTTCATTAACTTTGCAATGATTTATTAACAAAAGTGTCAGGAATGTAATAAAAGCAGCAGGACCCCACAAAATGCCAAAAAAAGAGAAAAAAATCAACTGAATAAAATAATCTAAAATGAAGAGGAAAGAAGCAAATCAGAGAGAGAGAGAGAGAAACAGTCATTCCCTCTCAGTCGGTCACTCTCGACGTCACGTCGGAGGACCGACGAATTGGGATCTCGCTTAGAGGGACCAATCTACTTCGAGTGTAAACTAAACGAGCCAATGGACACTGACATGCGATGATTGCATCCAGCTGCCACTGACCACAGCGTGAGCATAAAAAGGCAGCAGGTGCAACGCATATCAGCTTTTTGCATCGGAGTGGGAGCGGTTTACGTTTGCTCCTGACCCTCTGCAATAGTGATAAACTACAGTAAAGCACGATCTGCGGTGGGCTCTCGTGTGGGTAGGCGCTTCAGGACGGGGCGGGGGTTTCCCGTGTCGAGTGGGCTGCACCCGGCAGGCTGCACTACCCCTGTGTGTGTTGCAGACGGCCATCTCCCCTGTGCGCTTCGGCACACTAAAAGAGCAAAATCCATACTAAAAGAGCTTCACGGGTGGAACGTCTTTTTAAAGACGCGTCTTTTTAAAGATGTCATACCATCTGTGTGTTTCTGGGTGCGGTCGTTACCTGGCGCCGGGTGATGGTCACGATCGCTGCCTCAGTGCATGGGCATGAAGCACGCTGAGGTGGCTTTCGGGGATGACTCATGCTCCCATTGCGGGGATATGACCATCTCAGAGTTGCGGACCAGACTCCGTTACCTGCAAGGGGGAGGAGTGCCCGTGCCACTGCCTAGATCTGGGGTTACTCTGGCAGAGGCGGGGGCGTCCTGTTTCGCAGTGGGCGGACTGGTATTACGGTCACGGTGAGGAATTCCCCTAAGAGAAAAAGGGGATGCCCAAGCCCGCCGGCACCTCGAAACCAGCGGAGCTCTCAAAAAGAGCAGGCTGAACCCTTCCGGGGGGTACCACCTGTTTCTTCTGAGGCTCCACCCGACGATCGGATGTCGATTGCAGCATCGGAGGGTGAGCCGGATTTACGGGGATGAAGCTCCGGCAGCGCTGCCGCCTCGGGAGGGGTTCAAGGTGCGGAGGGAGACGGACCCGGAAATGATGGCTATACTTTCCCGGGCCGCCAAGAGTGTCGGACTCGAGTGGAATCTTCCACCGCGTCCCGAACCCTCAAGGTTGGACGATTGGTTTCTCGGGGTGGCGCTCGCTGGTTCTCAGGGCCCCACCCCAGTGCCTTTCTTCCCGGAGGTGCATGATGAGATCGCTGGGTCATGGACGGCACCTTTTTAATGCCCCAGAAACGGCCCAGGGATATCCTCCCTCACCCCCCTCGTGGGGGTCCAGCGGCGGGGTATACGGGGTTCCCACAGGTGGAGCGGTAATCGTCCTGGTGGCGATGCAATTGTGTCAAATGCCGCACACTTGGCGGGGCAAACCGTTATCCCCTCCGGGCATGTAGGCACTCATCGGCCTTTGATCGAGCTGGATGCTGCCTTACGGCTGTGGAGAAGATGCGTCCGCATTCCCACGATTCGGCGTTATTGCAGTGCCACCGGAAAAGGCACTGAGGGACTGGCACGAGGTGGTCCCGACCGATAGTTCAAAAGAACTCCGCACCGCGAAGGACCTGACGCTATCGAGCGCGAAGGTTACGGCGCGGTTATGGGTCGTGCGATGTCCACGTTTGTGGTCCAGGAGCGCCATCTCTGGCTGTGTTTGGCCGACATGAAGGAGCATGATAAGGTACATTTCCTGAATGCTCCCGTGTCACAGACCGGCCTTTTAGGCGACGCTGTCGAGAGCTTTGCCCAGCAGTTCTCAGCAGTCCAAAAGCAGACAGAGGCCATCAAACACATCCTGCCTCGGCGTGAAGCGGCTGCCCGGCCGCGGCTGGCAGCGCCTCAGCCGGCCGCGCTGAGGGCGGCCCCTGCAGCCGCCCCGCTCCGCGCAGAGTCCTCAGCAGCCAGCAAGCAGGGCCGTGGAGCTGGGCGTAGGCAGGCCGCCCCACCTGTCCAGGCCCCCATCAAACCTGGCAGTAAGCGGAAGAGCAAGAGGCCCTGAGACTGGCGACCCAGAGATGGACGGGGTTGCTCTTTGGGAGATGGTGAACGCGCCACTCCCTCCCACGGAGGAGGGCCGGGCGGAGAATCTTTTGGTTCCTTTTTTTCTGCCAGGCCTCGCGGGCAGTGGTACCCAAAATTCTCGAAGAAAGAGCAACTTTCTCCCTTCTCTGGGTCCCCTGAGGGGATGGGGGGTTGTGGACGATCTAGTGCGTATCACACTCTCCCTCCTCTCTCGCCAGTGAGCAGCATGTGGGCGGATCGGGAGGACGAACCAACTGACTACCCACGCACCCTCTGCTCAAATGCTGGTCAGTGTTACACACACCCAGACCCCGTCTCGGGCCGGCAAAGAGACGCCCGGGCCGGGTACCTGCGTTCTTTCATGCTGCCCCGCTGCGGGTACGCCTGTAGTTACGTTGATGCCACTAGCGCGGTGTCTGAGAGCCTGGCTTGAGCTACCCAGCCCGACTCGATGGCTCCTTCGAACCGTCAGGCTCGGCTATACGATTCAGTTCGCCCGGCGCCCTCCCAAGTTCAGGGCGTCCACTTTACGTCAGTGAAAGCAGCAGACGCCCCTGTCTTGCGTGCAGAGATCGCAATCCTACTGACGAAGGACGCGATAGAGCCGGTCCCTCAAGCCGATATGAGGACGGGGTTTTACAGCCCATACTTCAATGTACCCAAGAAAGGCGGTGGGTTACGACCAATCTTGGACCTGCGCATGTTGAACCGGGCCCTTCACAAGCTCCCATTCAAGATGCTCACGCAGAAATGCATCTTCAGGTGTGTATAAGTACCCCAAGACTGGTTAGCAGCGCGCGACCGGAAGGACGAGTCACTTTCATTCAGATAATACGCCCGAAACCGGCATTCCTGCGGTTTGCGTTCGAGGGGCGGGCATACCAGTACAAGATCCTGCCCTTCGGGCCGTCCCTGTCGCCCCGTGTCTTCACGAAAGTTACGGAGGCAGCCCTTGTTCCCATGAGAGAGCAGGGCATTCGAATCCTCAACTACCGCGACGATTGGCTCATACTCGCCCAGTCTCATGATCAGTTGTGCGAGCACAGGGACTTTGTGCTTTCACACCTCAGCCTGTTGGGCTTTCAGGTCAACTGGGAAAAGAGCAAAACTCTCCCCGACGCAGAGGATCTCTTTCTCGGTATGGAGTTGGACTCGGTAGAACAGACAGCACGCCTCACGCAGGAAAGTGCCCAGTCGGTGTTGAACTGCTTGAATACGTTCAAGAGCAGGATGGCGGTCCACTGAAACTGTTTCAGAGGCTCCTTGGGCATATGGCGGCCACGGCGGCAGTCACGCCGCTGGGGCTGCTCCTTATGAGACCGCTGCAGCACTGGCTCCCTGGCCGAGTCCCGAGGTGGGCGTGGGCAACGCGGCACCTTCCGGGTCCAAGTAACACCGGCCTGCCGCCAAACCTTCACCCGTGGTCAGACCTTGCGTTCCTCCAGGCAGGATTGCCCCTGGAGCAGGTCTCCAGGCATGCTGTGGTTTGCCCGGATGCCTCAACCACCGGCTGGGGGCCACGTACAACGGGCTTGCAGTGTCCGGGGTTTGGACGGGGCCCCGACTGCATTGGCACATCAACTGCCTCGAATTGCTGGCAGTGCACCTTGCCCTGAGCAGTCTCAAAGGGCGCTTACGAGGCAAGCATGTAAAACTTTTGTTTGGTCCGCACGGACAATACAGCGGCCTTTGCGTACATCAACCGACAAGGTGGTATGCGCTCCCGTCGCTTGTCGCAACTCACCCGCCACCTCCTCCTCTAGAGTCAGAAGCATCTGAGGTCGCTTCGGGCTGTTCACATTCCTGGGCTGCTCACACGGGCAGCCGACGGAGCTGTCCCGAGCTGAGCGCCCGGGAGAATGGGAGAATGGCGCCGCATCCCAGACGGTCCAGCTGGTTTGGGGAAGTTTCGGAGCCGCTCAGGTGGACCTGTGTGCCTCTCCAGAAACCTCTCACTGCCAACTGTTCTACTCCCTGACCGAGGGAACAATCAGCACGGATGCACTGTCACACAGCTGGCCTCGGGGCCTACGCAAATACGCATTTCCCCCAGTGAGACTTCTCGCACAGATGCTGTGCAAGGTCAGGGAGGACGAGGAGCAGGGCCTGCTGGTGGCACCCTATTGGCCGACCCGGACCTGGTTTCCGGAACTAACGCTCCTCGCGACAGCCCGTCCCTGGCCGATTCCTCTGAGGAAGGACCTACTGACTCAGAGACGGGGCACCCTCTGGCACCCGCGTCCAGACCTCTGGAAAATTCATGTCTGGTCCCTGGACGGGACGCAGAGGTTTTGAGTGGCCTACCCCAAGAGGTAGTTGTCACCATCACTTCAGCGAGAGCACCGTTTACGAGACACGCCTACGCTTTGAAGTGTAACCTGTTCTTTGAGTGGTGTTCTTCTCGCCGAGAAGATCCCCGGAGATGCCCGATCGGAGTTGTTCTGTCCTTTTTGCAGCAAGGGTTGGATGCGAAGGCTGTCTCCCTCCACCCTTAAAGTTCATGTCGCGGCGATCGCTGCTAACCACGGCCCCGTAGAAGGTAGGTCGTTGGGGAAGCATGACTTGGTTGTCAGGTTCCTTAGGGGGGCGAGAAGAAATCCTCCACAGCCCCCCTCTATACCATCTTGGGACATGACTCTAGTGCTCACGGCACTACAGCAGGCCCCGATTGAGCCTTTACAGGCAGTGGAGCTGAAATTCCTCTCAATGAAGACTTTGCTCCTGCTGGCCTTGGCCTCTATCAAGAGGGTAGGGGACCTGCAAGCATTTTCAACCGATTCGTGCCTAGGGGTCGGGGGATGATTCCCAGGTAACATGAGGAACAGGCCGGTTACGTGACCAAGGTTCCCGATACTCCTTTCAGGGATCAGGTGGTGAACTTGCAAGTGCTGCCCCCGGAGGAGGCAGAACCAGCCATAGTTTTGCTTTGTCCCGTCCGAGCCTTGAGAGTGTACGTAGACCGGACTCAAAGCTTTAGGACCTCAGACCAGCTATTTGTCTGTTACGGAGGCTGGCAGAAGGGAAATGCCGTCTCTAAGCATAGGATGGCCCACTGGATTGTGGATGCTATCACCCTGGCTTATAAGGCACAGGGTGTGCCCTGCCCGTTCAGGTTGCGAGCTCACTCAACTAGAGGTGTTGCATCCTCCTGGGCGCTGACTCGTGGCGCCTCGCTGACAGATATCAATAGGGCTGCGGGCTGGGCGACCACTAACACATTCGCTAGATTCCATAGCCTTCGTGCAGAGCCGGTATCCTCCTGTGTTCTCACCTCAAACGGGTAGAAGCACTGAGAGGCCCCGGCTTCGGGTCGCCTTGCAAAATCACTCCAGAGAGTCCATACAGCAGACCCTGTTGAGTTCTTCCGTCCCCTCGGCAGCCAGACATGGCTGAGCGTCCGGCGCCAGGCCTTCACTCGCTGAATCCTCGAGAACCGGTAGAAGGCTGGGTTCCATATGTAAGACCTAAATGGATCTCATATGTGTAAAGTCCACGGTATAGCCTTGAGCCCGTGTTTCCCCGGCAGACTTCTGCCATTCCAAGAGGGTTCAATCACCTCCATTCTTCCATATGCACCTAAGGGATGTCCATATGTGTATTGCTTCCGAAACCTCCTTCGGGAAGGTTCGAGCTTCCGTAACGCCCCTGTTCCAAGTAGAACGGGTACGTTTTCCTAGTGTTATCCAGTCTTACTCGTTTGGGTAGTGCCATTGCAGCAGTAGCTGGTCCTCTTGTGAAGAAGCCCTGGCCTACGCCAAAAAATAGGGGCGCAGGTGGCTTCCACAGGACACTGGAAGGGGCAGTAGCTGTGGCCTTTTGTAGGATCCCAATTCGTCGGTCCTCCGACGTGACGTCGAGAGTGACCGACTGAAAGGGAACGTCTCGGTTACGTATGTAACCCTCGTTCCCTGAAGGAGGGAACGGAGACGTCACGTCCCGTCGCCACAGCTCCTGTACCACCGCTGAGCGGCCGGGTCACCGGCTCGGCTCCTCAGCGAAAACCTGAATATGCGCTGCACCTGCTGCCTACTTATACTCACGCTGTAATCAGAGGCGGCTGAATGCAATAATCGCATGCCAATGTGCAATGGCTCGTTTAGTTTACACTCAAAGTAAATTGGTCCCTCTAAGCGAGATCCCAAATCGTCGGTCACGACGTGACGTCTCCGTTCCCTCCTTAAGGGAACGAGGGTTACATACGTAACCGAGACGGTACAACTGAGTCAATTTTTGGAGGATCAAGCTCAGTAAGGTCTTGTTTCCATCAGAGACATCATAGAATTTAAACTCCGCAATTAATGCATCGAGAAAAGAATATTCACATCTCATTTGCGTGGAATTACACAACAATTATTTCCAGTCCTCTAATCTGATTGGACAATGCAGCATTCCAAGTGTGCTAATATTTAGTATAACCACACTTACATTTTTAACGATTTGTTATGGCTGATTATAATTCAACTATTTTCTCTAAATAAATTAACATATAAAACACTAAAAACTCAAATCAATCATTTTGAATGCTATACGTGAATTCAGACCTCATAACCATTGCATGATATGCAGAGTAAATGAAAATGCATATTCTGTACGATTCCTAAAATAACAATAAATAAATAAAAAATAAAAACTTGAAATATGAGAAGATGGCAAGTGTTATCTAAATGTAAAAACAGGGGAAATGATCATGTATAATTAAATACTGTATAAAAAATGTAATATTATTATTATTGATATTATTTATAATAATCGTTTTTATTATTAATAATTATATATACTATGCACACACACATATATATATATACACATATACGTACAATTATTAATAATTAAAAACAAAATCTATGAGAGAGATGCACAGGAAAAGACAAAGCACTAAACATCCTGATCTGCAATGGTTTTCATTCTCACTCACAGTGTCACACACATGCAAACAAACAAGTGCAAAAAAAAACACGAAATCACATGCACACATATGCTCTATGAGAAGAAACAGGACACCATATTGGTGGTGGTGACAGTTACTTGCACATGTGAGATGGTTTGTCTCTTGGTGGGAGCTCGTGGCAGTTGAGATATTATCATTTTTTTCTTATTTTGCTTTGTATTTCTTTTTCTTTATACCATCACTCCCTCACAGTAGCATTGGCACCATAATAACTCTAAAAATATGCAGAGACAAAATAGAAAAATCATCATCTCTGCATTACCTCCCCCTTCAGTTACTGGAGATTACCATCTCTAAATGTGATTTTCACCATTTACTACTTATTAAACCTCAAGAACCAAATATTTACAAAACCGCAGAAGCTAAAATTGCTGGAAGAAGTCAGAATAAAGCATTCATTTCACAAAGGAACAAGAAAAAAATGAAAAGAAGACTAAACATGAAGGTAGTTATTGAGAGACTGCAGCGACGAGGGAAACGTCAGATGATCGGAAAATATGTTACAACAAAGAGAGTGTCTGGTGCATCAGAAATGCTATGTGGACTACAGGGGCTGACACGCATATTAACGCAACTGTGAGTTAAGGTCCCTTAGTTGTACACTCTCCACACCCCAGAGCATCTCCATATCATTAAGATGTTATCAATTTATAATCCGCCTGAAAGAATAAATAATAAACTGTAGAGTAAGCAATCTTTAAAAGCTACACAGTCTCTCCCAGGTGAACAGCCGCAAAGACACAGAAGTCACTGCTAAAAGTCTGAATTGACAAAAAAAAAAACACCCAAAAGTGATCAGGACATGGAAACGGTTGCATCTTCCATGCTCTCTTTTCTAAGCAGGATATTGCATGGCCAACTTTCTGTGTATGAATCTTTGATTTTCAAACCTATCAAATATATCAAACTTATATTATGATATTATATATATAATATAAAAATATTTTTATATAATAATTATATCTGTCCCTTAGGAACTGATAAGGTCATCAACACAAACACATGGCCTCCAAAGTTATGCAAATAATCAGTGCAAAAATGATAGCGCCATCAATCCGATTATCCGAACATAAAACTAATTTGTGCTCCAGAAATACATATTTACCTGTGTTCCCCAAAGGAAAAATGCCTGGTAGATTGAACATAGCTTAGAGTAGGGCAAGAACAAAAAAGGGGGAAAAAAATACCATGTATTTCTTATATATAGTCAACTTTTAGCAAAGCTTATTCTGGCAAAGGTGGCTGACGGATGGGGTTCCTTTTTTAAGCCCTTTCAGGGAAAGAAAATAAGCTCAACGTTGCAATTTACCGAGCCATATAAATCAGCCCGTGACCACAAATAATTCTGCGAGGGGAGAATTTATATGTTTAATTACGCAGTGCAGGTGCCAGGCTTGTCTTCCTCATTACTCTAAGATACATAAAACACTCAATAACACATATAGCAGCAGGACAATGGGAAGACAAAGTAATTAGCTGGCTGTTATTTAATAAGTTACTTCTATGAGCTGCTTCATCTTGCTCGAGTTTAGCATACTGTATTTCGTTAGCAAAGTGCCTTACATAGCTGGGTTGTTCTTTCATTCTGTTGGCAGTTATTACCTCTTGTTTTTTGGGCTATGTATGTACTGAAAACTGGAGCCCAATAGGGGAAGCCCATTGAGAGCAGGATGAATCCGCTTTCCGAGATATGTTCCGCACACCTGAGCAACGTACACGGGCACCGGCGAGCAATGGGCAGCGGTGAGCCAGTTCCAGCTGTTCTGTTCTACCGCTGGGCCTGGAATCATATCAAACCACAAGGTCAGGGGAGTTCAGAAGAACAGAAAAGGGCCTCTCAGGAGAGATAGGGCAAGAGAGGAGGAGTTGAAGAGAGACTGATGTAAAAGCCACATGTGCACAGGGCCTCCTCTCTCTTCTTCTTCAGCTTGCCGCAGTCCAGCTGCCCTCACCACAATCCCAGCCTGGGGATGTTTAACTACCCATTGCAATCAGGGGCCAAGTCGCTCTCTTTTCTTTTGCCGTATCTCTCTTTCTCCATTCCAGAACCCACAAAGTCCTGAGTAAACATAGTCCAGCCTACCTCACTGGCCATTTTCTTCTCATTGGGCCTGGGGCTGTTTACAGACAAGCCAAACCAGGTCCGGTTCCCCCTCCCTGCAGGCCTCACACAAGGCCTGACCTCACCCACTCGTGGCTCCCACACAACGGGCTGTGGGTAAGCTAATATAGGCCTCTCTCACTCACACTCACCCACATGGCCGTATTGGACTTGGCCGGCGCTGGTCTGGCATGAGTTGACAGGCGGGCAGCAGAGGGCCGTGGGAACAGCTTGGCGAGGTTTGATGTCCGCGGGGCCGTTTGGATATGCTGAGAGTTTTTAACAGGATGTCATGGACTACCTGGCCCGCTCAATCTGTTTCGGCACGTCTCAGCAGACTCGGACTGGGCACCGGGCCGGACACAAACCATTTACTAAAATGCCACATTTACTCTAACCGCAGTAATTACTTGACAGCAACAACACGGGTAACCATATTTGACAGACACACTCAAAGGGGCATTACAAAAACAGATTCTGGTGTGGTTAAAACACAAAATTGCACTTGTTTAAACTAGTTTATCCAGGTGCTGCTGCCATTGCTGCTTTTCTTGTACAGTATGAGATTCTTTGGATTTTGAGATTGGAAACATACTCTAAATCAATACCTTTCCCCTTATGAACATTAGCTGTGTAATAAATAAAATGGAAAGCACAGTAATTATTGTCTGCTTATACTGTTTAAGTGGGTATGCATGATTAATATCAGCTATAGCCGTTCAGATAGCAGATATATCGAGGCCGTAAGGAAGACACAAGCTCATTGATTACATTGTTGGCTTCTCATGTAAATGCAATTCTGTTATATCGAATGCACATAAGAAAACTACCAGAGTGTGGTGAAAAATACTAAATCATAGAATTGTCACAGCCATGGCTTAGCAGTTAATGTATCTTTCCTTGTTCTTGCTACAATATCTATGAATAAAAGTGGCAAAAAGGGGGAAAAGTCATTATTTTTGCTCCTATAAACAAGATAAAATGATAAAAGAAACAAGATAAGATAAAAAGATGGCCAGTACGAGTGCACCTGTAAAATCATTGGATGGCATGACATCACTCAACACCCAGCCAAGTACTTTAAAGCATCTTTTAACTGTGCTTTTTCATCTAAGTAATTCGTTTAAATGTGGCAAAGCAAGTCCATTTGGAATAAGAAGAGAGAGGATGTCTAGTAAAGGTTAACAGATAGGCAGGCATGATAGAATGGGACAAGATGGACTTGGCAGTTTCTACCTGAATTAGCTTATCACAGTCTCTTTCAATAAACACGAGTACGTAAACACACATGAGAAAGAGTGAAATTCTATTACAGCAGTTAAAAATCAAGTCATTTTAATTTCTTAATTTTGTTTATTTCTAATTCTGTAAAAACTCCTAAAAACTGTATTACTAAAAGTTCAATGTGCTTAATTTCCAAGTTTTCTGAAGCCACACATGAGCTTTTTGAGAACTAGTGGCATTTGACATCATCAATGTCAAACCTGGCATGATGAACCCTCGCTCACCAGTGAAAGTGAAAGTGAGGTGTAGCCAAGTATGGTGTCCTATACTCTGAATTTGTGCTCTGTATTTAACCCATTCAAGTGCACACTCACAGCAGTGAGTAGTGAACACACACACGGAGCAGTAGGCAGCCATTTTTGCTGCGGAGCCCAGGGAGCAGTTGGGGGTTCGGTGCCTTGCTCAAGGGTCTCACATCAGTCATGGTATTGAAGGTGGAAGAGAACACTTTACATTCACTCACCCCACCTACAATCCCTACCGGTGCCGAGACATGAACCTTTGGGTTACAAGTCTGACTTCCTAACCATTAGACCTATCTGAATATAAATGAACGTAGATGACTTCTGAAAGGTTGAAAGTCAGATTCTTTGCTATTTGCTATATACAAAGCTATTGAATGGCTTAAAAATATGCAGCATGATTCTATCTATATTAACTATTTTTATGATACTTTATTCTATGATGATTTATGCACCCTCATTTTATTTCAAACCTGTATGAATTTCTTCCTGCAGAATATAAAAGAAAATGTTTGGAACTAAAAAACATTGGTAAAAGCCTCAAAAAAGCAGCATTAACATCCGGCCTAAAATCTTACTTTGTGGCCCATGCAAGGAAAAAAGTCACATGGGTGTGGAAAGACATGAGGGCGAATAAATTACTCTTTTTTTTTTTTTTTTTGCATGAATTTTCCCTTCAAGATGCAAGTGAGGCATTTGAGACATGCAGAACTCAAAATCACCAGAGAAACGCAAATAAAAAGTACATGACAATTTAAAGCATGCCTTGGTTTGTTGCATTTTGAGATGCCTTCCTTCCAACTGAGGCACCTATGCCACTGGTTTCCTGGCAGGAAAAGGACTATGGCAGGACTGAGCTGGACCAGGGTTACTTTATAATGAGAGGAGGCAACACTCACAGAAGACTGTCAGATAAACTAAATCCCACCAGTGAGATCAGCCCTGAGAGTGGGAGGAAATGGAAGCAAAGATGAGTGTGTTGATAGAGGGGGAAGAAAGGAAAGCAGAGAATGAGGAAAGACAGGAGAGACAGATGACAGCATCAAGAGCCGCTTGCCCATAGCACTCGCTATCTGAGATGTTGCATGATGGGCGATGGTCTGACAAGGGGTGTGAGGTTACTGGGAGATGGCAGAGTAAATGCTTGGTTTCTCACTGGACAGCCAATAACCAATAAGAGTCATTTTAAACAGGCAACTAATGAACTGACAACATGCACAAAAGAAATTTAAATAGCATAATAAAGAAGCTCACTCTGCCTCTAATTATTATTTAATGTCTACATATTTTTAAAGGCAAAAAAATCCCAAAAATATAGCATACAAAAAATTGCAAAAAATGCAGGAAAAACGTATAGAGAGAGGAAAAATAAAGCCATTCATGGGTTGATTTCCTTAAAAGTTTAAAAACGCAATGGGTTTTTCACGCAAATTCACCAAGATGACCAACAAAATGCTGCTTGGTTTGAAAGTGACCTCTGTGTGAGAGCTGCTGCGGGACAGTGGACCTTTTTTGTCAGAAAAATTTTACTAATGTGACTGCGCCGTATCTGCTTGTCTGATAAGTGTTGGGATAACCTGTCTGAAACAAGCCATTACTTTCACAATTCTATTTGGTGATGCTAGTGGCACAGAGATTGCACATTTCACCTTTAGAGGTTGTGTGATGGAGAGACCCTGAAGCACAAGGGATGTCCCACAGTTCCCATTCCAAATTTGCTTTAATCAGGATAAAGAACACCAAACCCCTCTCAGTATCCCACACATCTCACTGTCCGCTTCTTGCACATGGCCCAGACACTCCCCTGACCCACTTTAACACATCTGGATCAGCCTCTGAACTCCGAAGCACACTTTAACTACTGCATGTGTCATTTCAACATGTGAGCAGGGGAAGCTATTTTGAAAGCAAAACATGCTGAGCAACAGGCTATACCTAAAAAAGCGAATTAGTGTTTTAATGCTGGTATCCTCACATATTTACAATTTCAGTACCGACATCGGTACTTTTGACAACATTAAAGCTAACTACACTGAAGTTATCACAAGATGTATTTTTATGATACAAAAACAATCTTAATTAGCTATTCAGTGATAGCAAAAAAACATACAAGTAACTTTACACTAAATAAGCTCAATTAAAAGTAGCAAACATCCAAATTGAATATAGAGTAAGAGGCAAAAAGCAAGATTTAAAATGCTGAGCAAATTGACATTGATATTCTAAAACCCAGAAAAGTATTAGCCATTTTGATAATTAACATTTTATGCCTTTTTGAGAAATAGCATTCACAGGTTCCATCAAAAAAGTTATGTGTTTTTAGAATGGTGCTGAATTACACAGTCATTCCTTAAACGTAAAAACTGTAGTGTGCTTTAAAAGATTTCTAAATTTACTAACAAGTTATATATATAAAGAATCTACCTCTACAAGGATGCAAGTTTATACACTTCACGAATCAGACAACTGTATTAGCTCTAACATATTAGCAAATACTGCATTTGTTTTCCAAGCTGGCCTACAAATTAATGAACCGCTCAAAACAGGCAAAAATAAATAAATAAATAATAATAATAATCTTTTTAAAAAGTGTATGATAACACACATTATTATATATAGATAATATATAATGTTTTTTTTTTTTTTGCTTCTATGAGCTGTTCAGTCATAATTTGTGGCCAGCTTGGAAAACAAATGCAGTCTCCCCTGACTTACCTGGCAGGGGAGACACCATGATCAAGAAGGTGGTTCACCCAGGGTGAGGCTTGGCCATTGCACTCCGGTTTGTGCTGACCTCTGCGAATTCCCCAAATGGGGGAATCTCGACTGCATAATTTATGGTAGTGGGGGACTGCGTTCGCGCTCTCCCCTGAATTTTTTGGGGAAGTCGTGGCCTAATGGTACAGAGTAGCGACTAAGAACCCAAAGGGGGGGTGGGGGGGGGGGGGGGTGGTTGTTTTTGTTGCGGGTTCGAAGTCTCGTACCGGCAGGGATGTAGGTGGTGGGAGTGAATGTACAGTGCTCTCTCCCACCTTCAATGCCATGACTGAGGTGTCCTTGAGCAAGGCACTGAACCCCCATCTGCTCCCTGGGCGCTGCAGCAAAAAAATGGCGCCCACTGCTCCGGTGTGTGTGTGTTCACTGCTGTGTGTGTGCACTTTGGATGGGTTAAATGCAGAGCCACTAATTCCACGTATGGGTCATTCTACTGCTATATATAATATATAATATATCTATACATACTCCCGCTTAGCCCAGAAGGGCTCATATAAAACAGAAATGTAGTATTTTGACTATGATACTGGAAAAACTATACCACTATAAAAACAGCAGAGCTACTGAAAAATGTAATCAGGTTAGTAGCATTACTAGTTTAGTTAGTTACACCTTAAAGGACTTGTTTACAAAGAACACATTTTTGCATTCCACTGTGCTACTTTTCCAATTTTTTCTATGTAAACAAACAAGGCTAAACAGACGTACGTCTTTTTTAGTCTCTCGTGCACGACACAATTTAAAAACACAGTGTTCAAGTTATATTTTAAACAAGTGTCTCTAGACCTTACGATATCTTTTATTCCACTGTTCATGTCTTGTGTTTTTGCAATCCACTATGCATGGATTTTCTTTGTAAACACTCATCAAACAGTTTGACCATTATCCTTGCTTCTTGTGTCTTTTGCAGCTTTTTGTGCATGACGCACTGTTCAAAAAAATGTGCTGCTCAAGGTAAAAGTTTTTTTTTCCTAACACACCCTTAAGCCTTGTTTTGTTTTTTGTACTGCCCCTAACACTGTGAAGTACAAAATCCTAGTAGTTCTGATTGGTTTTCGCCAGGTAAACTGCTCCACCTGTGTGTACTCCCATAGACACAAAGAGATCAATTTGTCCAAAGGATTTTAAATGCAGTAAAGATCAGAGATGGATTTTAAAAACAAAAAGACCCAAAATGAGCAAGTGATAGATCCAGCAAATAAAAACAAACTGCTCCCGCTAAGCCCAGAAGGGCTCATGAAGTCTTGTGAGGGTACAGGGGAAGTGATTAAAGACCTCTTTCGTTCTTGCACTTCCAAATATAATTTACTTTTGATGTCTGTGTGAGGGCGTTTGTAGCAAATACAAAAAAGCAGCTTTTCTTTTTTCCTTCCTCTCACTTTGGATGGGAAAGGAGAATGCAGGTAAATGACACAGCTGTCCTTTGCCCATGGCCTCTAGCGATCTATTCTCTACAAAACTACCCATAAAGAGCAAGGGAAGTGAAGAGAGAGAGGGAGAGAGAGAATGAGCCCATTTCAGCTAGGGCTTCTGGCTACAGTGTTCAAAGAGCCGTGATATTGAAATAAAGAGCGAGCGGGAGCGGCGGGGTTTGGAGCAATCCATAGTGGTGTATTGATCAAGGTTAGCACTCTGTGAGAGAGTGCATCATCCCTACCGCGCCGCTGGCTGGAGGGCATCGCACACACACACAAACACACACACACAGTCTTGACTAGGTGTCTACTCTAAAAACAGTTCTCCACGTCTAAGCTAACAAGGAAATCTCACGGGCCGGTCTGGGCTCCGGGGAAGACCGAGAGAAAGGGAAAGAAAAAAATAGTTTACAAATAACTTCTGAAAAAGGAAAAAAATAACTGTGGATACTGAGAGCTTGATCAAAGCAGCCGCCATACTAGCACCTGCTCATCTCACAGTGCAAACAAATAGCCACATGGACAGAGACAAATTACAAAAAGAGAAAAAAAGAGAATTCTTTTAAAAACTGATTGGTAACGCTTTAAATTACAACCCGCAATGTACTGCGTAAGTAAACAGAACTTACCCCACCGCCAGCGTAACTTTTTTCTAATGACAGTGTACCTATTCAGTACCTAGGTATAAGGGAACAATATGCAAAATTTGGGGAATAAAGGAGTAATAATCTGTAAAATTACAAATAATTTCTACTCTAAGTATTTTGAAACTAAGGGGTACCTATTCTAATATTACATGGTATGTATGACCTCTTATATTTGCAAGTGATTTAGCAAAAACATACACTGTGTACTTTTTTTATAGCCTACACATACAGTATAAAACACGCTGGTAATTGTTTCAATCCAAACGCTCGGGTGAGACTGTTGGGTTAGGAAGCTTGCTTGATTTGATCCAATTTGGGTTGATATCAGTAATAAGTAACCCAACGTTGCTGGGTTATGAATGTGGAGGACGTGAATGAGAGCATGCAGCAAGTCACATGAATTCAAACGTGAACGGCTCTGTGTGCGACGAAATCCATGACTGCGGTGCTTAAGACGGGAACATGTGTGGAAAATAGGAGAAAACTAATTGAAGCACAGACGAGGGACAACTTTGAAACTATCTGGAGTGTGTTCCTTTAAAACTGCAGCAGTGAATGTGGTGAGCGTGAACTGGAAACAGCTGGAATGGCGCATGAGACGAGTCAGAATATGTGTAGAAAATACAAGAAAACTAATCGAAACGAAGAGGAGAGAGATTTTTGAAACGGACTGGAATGTGTTCTTTTTAAACTGGAGGGTTTTGTCCGAGTATGTTCTCACAACATTGAGCAGCGACTGATGAGCGGTAAAACCGGGAACTGAACTAACTAGTCAAAATGGTGCTTGAGGACGTGGATCAAAACGGTCAAATCAAAGACGGTAAAATCCTGTCAGTTTGCTATAATAAACAGTTTAATCTTGACTTTCAGTGTTTATTGCTGTGTGTTTATTATTGGCATGATGGTTTGGCCATAATAGTTTAACTAGCTAAATCATTCTCAAACATAAGATTGTTTTTTAGGCCAAACATACCACATAATATTAGAATAGGTACCTCTTAGTTTCAAAATACTTACAGTATAAATGATTTTAATTTTACAGGTTGTTACCCCTTTATTCCCAAACTTTGCATATTATTCCCTTATACCTACACAAAGGTACTGAATAGGTACACTATAATTAAAAAAAGTTACACTGTAACTTCAGTATACTTACATAGTTATTTGCGGGTTGTAATCTAAAGCGTTACCCCTTATTTCCCAAAAAAAAACGTAGCACATTGTTCCCTTATACCTACACGTACATTCTTTATAGGTACACTATAATTACAGAAACGTACACCGTAAATTTAGTATACTTACATAGTTCTTTGCGGGTTGTAATCTAAAGCTTTACCAACTGATTTAAAAATGATGTGATCAATTTTTCAATTCAATTTTTTTAGGAGCAATGACCTTCTGATCAATGACAGAAATTAACCTTCCCATTACAAGGTGATATCTGACTCTTAAATGCATTTTATGGGCATTTTTACCTTTGTAAAGTAATTTTGGGAAGCTATATTTAATTTAATTAGAAAAAAATAAAATAAATAAACCTAAAAATTTATAAAAGAGACATAAAATGTGTTATGAATAAAAACAATAAAAATTTATAAAGTAGTAATATGTAATATTAAAATGATATTACATTATAAATTATGACTTAATATAAATAAAATTGTTGTTGTTGTTGTTATTATTATTATTATACCAAAACTATGGAATAACACAAATGGAAGTATAGGTATATCGTATATACCTATAGTATAGTATAGTACCCATATACCTAGATTATAGTATAGTATATTTTCTTTTTGTTTTTAAGGAATGTTTGGGCCTATTTTAACTATTTTCCATATTTTGGACTAATAGCAAGGTCACCAAAACTATTGAAAGACACAAATGGAAGTCAATTTTGTATTAACAAACTAACTAAATATTAACAAACAGTAAATAAATGTGTATGTATACTATATTTAGGTACCCACTCTTCACTCTGGACATTTCTCCATCAACTTCACAAAATATCCGCCAGGGAAGCTTTTTTAAACAAATTAAAATCTATTATGTGGAGCTCTAAAATGCCCATTTTGTCCTAATGTCCATGCTAATCCTCATAGCTCAACAGACAGATGGGCTTTGCTCTTCAGCAAGTGGTTCAACAATTACAAACGTTTTCCAGTTTAAATTCTGCAGCTGTCTTAACAGCCACATTCAGCTGAACATTCCCAGCATGGAACATTCCAACAGAGAAAGTACATGTGGTTTTGAGGGATTATGGACCAAACCACATGCACATGTAAAAATCCCTGCAGAATAGGGTATTTTCAAGCTTGGCATGTGTGGTTCATCACAATTTGGATAAATTTTAACGGAGGGATTAAGATCTTTCAGAGTTAACAATATTGAATAAGACACTTATTTCGTCAGTACTATAAAAAATGTTGCGTTATAAAAAGACAAATCGTAAACCCATGAAATGGGAAAACCAGAAAATACCGAAACTGGTCGTGCTCAGGAAATTTTTTTTGGTTTTCCTAGCTTCACGAAAAGAGGTAAATCCGGCCCTGCATATGACTAGTTTAAAAAAAATCATATTAGTTCTGTAAAGTAATTCATATGCCAGGTTAGATTTAGGAAATGTTTTATCTGACTAATTTCAAAAATGATATACTTTTTCACATTTTAGCTTATTCAAAAATAGCCACACTTTGCCTAGATTACAGCTCTGCTCATTACATGACACTACGTGTATAGATATGCACTGTATATGTATACATGTACAGATACATTATTGAGTTTTGTAGACAGATTATTTTATACTGGCACAATTTACACAACTGTTCAAAAATTTGGGCTCAGTAAAAGGTTTAAATGTTTTTGAAATAAGCCTTCAATGCTAACGCATTTATTTGATTAGATGACAGTTACAACATTAATATTGTGAAATAGTATTACAATTTAAAATAAATATATTTTAATATATTTGAAAATGTAATTTATTCCTGTGATAACAAATCAAAATTTTTAGCAGCCATTACATATCATATGCTGATTTGATATCTTCTTCTTCTTCTTCTTATTATTATTAATGTTTAATACAGTTGATAACAGTTGTGCATATGTTATGTCTTCTCGTTTGTTGTGACCTTGAGTAAAGTGCCAATTAAAATTACTTTTTTTGTCAGGGATTTCTTTGATGAATAAAAAGTTCAAAAGCACAGCATTTATTTAAAACAGAATTTGTTTGTGACAATGTAAAAGTCTTTACAGAGAAAAAAAATCCTACTGACCCCAAATATTTGAATGGTAATCCATATTATAAATCACAGAAAAAGAAAATTATGTCAACAAAATTTAGCACTTATAATTAGGATATCTGCAATATATGCCTAGTTTACTACTACTGCTCTCAAATCTCTCCAAACACATTCCATCAACACGAAAATGTACACATAATTATTCCAGATACTACCATAAAATGTGAGGTATGACTATATATTATTTTGAACATACATTTTGAATTATCTGTACATGTGACCAAAACATTTTAATGGGCTCCCTACTCTGTCACAAAGCACCAGTAGAGATAATGGAAAACCAGATTTGGCCAGAGAGAAAGATCAGACATGGCAAAAGCCATCTGAAGGCAGTTCCCTCACAGGACCGTGTTAGGGAACAGAAGTGATTCTACATTCTCTCTCTCTCATCTACTTGTCAGAGAGCAGTCTGGTCACTCTAAATGGATGGAGAAATCCCCTGCTTACTCATGCATACCGCTGGCAAATTGTCCCTCTCAGATCCCGACCCTACCATGTGATTTGCGCAAGACGCTGCTATGTAGAGTCTCTGCCTCATATCAGAAAAGGGCACCGCGGAAATAGACAAACTAGTCCGAGAGGTGCATTTGAAGAAAATTATATCTTTCAGGGCTAGCCGACGAGACTGCGCAAAGGAGAAGCCACTAGGAGAAGAGTGAGATGCCTTTTAGTGGCGACCTTGGCAGGGGAGTGGGCGGGTGGCAGCATTTTGAAAGGTCGTGCATGTTATTGTCATCATACTGCGAATTAGGAGGTAAAGGAGAGAGAGAAGGAGAAGAAAGTCGAGAGCGGCTAGGAAATATCAAACAACGTTCACCAAGCTAGCAAACAATTCTCATGAGAGATTTGAGAAGAGATCCTGGTTTCATGGCGCAGCCGAGTCCCACACTATCATTATGATGTAGAACACTGGCTCTTTTAAGGGGAGTGTGGGTTTGTGGTAGGATGTCAGGTACAAAACATGAAGGAAGGGGATGTTGAACACACCGGTGTGAGCTTGTGGGTTGCTATATCTGGTGCTGCCGTTACAGCATTGAATCCCACCAACAGCCTTCCATTGAGACTAGGTAAGTGACTGTGGGCCGAACAATCTTCCTTAATATTAATAATGGCTTCATGCTCCCCCTATGGACTGTGTGATTACCCCCCGGCATGTTCAGGCGTGCCACGGCACTGCACAACGAGTGCAGATTATTAATGCTTTTACCAACTTTGCCTCCAAGATCATCTGTAATAACAGAGAACATCCGTTAGCGCTGAATTAGATCAATTAGACAGCACTCTTAAAAGAGGTTACAGAGCAATTCATAAATGGAGCTGTGAGGGAAGGCAAGAGCGGAGGGAAAAAAAAAAACCCGAGCCATGTTATAGTCCATGAATAACAATGAGAAGGTATTAGACAGCCTAATAGCACCGAATCATGCACAGACCTGTTGAGAGCTTCAGTCGCACTACAGGAGAGATAAACTTGGTCTTGTTACCAATGTGATTTATGCTAAAGTCAGACAAGCCTCAGGTACTCGCAATTGTGGACTCTCACATACACTGATATATTACTATGAGCTTTAATTAACAGACACTGTATATCAGGGATACACACGCTGCAAGAGGGCTGGTTTCTAAATTTTATTCCCAGATCTGAGTAATCATATATTATTTAGCTTGTTTCAGGAGCTACTATGTTGTATGGCTAAGGAATTAATAAACAATGTGCATTTCAGCAATATTAGGAGTAATTGAGAATTTGTTGAATAAATATTTAATTTACTTGCGATTCAAACTTTTTCTTTTTCCCTCTATGATTGCTGTATATACAGTTTATGAATATAATTTTCAGTTTGTCAGCCTTGTAAAAGTGACAAATAATAAATAAATACACATATGTATGTACTGTATGTATATAAATGTACAGTATATGTCCATGCACTACCGTTACACTATTAACAGCAAAGACATTTAAGCGCACAAAACAATTATTTTTCAAAAAAAATTGCAGGGGAAAAGAACTAATAAATAAATAAATAATTTTCTGTAAAATGTATTAGAATGACAGAATATTTTTTTATTTTCTGGAGGATCATACAATGCTGAAGACTGGAATTATGGCTGCTGAAAATTCCGTATACGGAAAATACATCAATTTAAAGTATATTAAAATAGAACACAGTTATTTTAAATTGTAGCCTAATAATATTTAGTTCCTCAAAAACATTGAAAAATTGCTATGTCATGTTGCTTTTCCAGTGTTAAGACTGCTTAATTGGAGGGAAAACAGTAGAAGTAACAACAAGAACAACAACATATATTTATAATTGATTCATAATTCATAAATCACACTGTAGAGCCCTTACAGTGTAAGTCAGTCTGCTTTAAGGTGAATAATAAAAAAAGAGGAGAAGAATAAAAGTCAAACACCAATACAAAACAGGTACTAAGTAGAGAATATGCCAAGTTTGTCTTCTCTTTTCAAATGGGACACTACAATTTTCCAGCCATAAACATCATGCATAGAGCTCTTTTAAAAGCAACCCACATTTAACGTGTATTTGCAGAGGAATTCTGCCACATAATGTCCAAACTCTAATTTTTCTGATTTCTTTCTTCTCTCAGTTTCCTAAAATCTCCTGATATTTAATCTCTGTGCCAGTGCCTGTAATACAGATTATGGCAGCTTGCTACTGACAAATCAGTTAAATCTTAGCTGGCTGACAACTCTGGCAACAAAATTATTTGAATATAATTCTCAAAAGGGAAAATGTTTTAATAACAGGCAGCCAGCAAGAACACAACCGCATTGGAGGGTCATATTTGGCGGCCACTGACTCGCATTAAAATGAGCAAACAAAGCCCAGAGTGTACAGAAATCCTTGTCCAAGTTGTGAGCAATTGATGGGTGCATATCAACCATCTGCGGTGATAGTGCTGGTAGGGATTGTGAATGTTAAATGACACATTATCTGTTGTTCAAAGCCACATGACAGGCCCACAGAGGCACTGATTTTACATTACTGCACTTAAGTCTTCAAGTAATCTGCATACGCTCAAATCAAATTGGATGCAAAAAGAGCACATGTTGTCTGCTAAGTCACCAGTTACCTGCTATACCCGTCTTAAACGTCCTAATAGTGCACAAGTACCACTCCCAGCAGTCTCACTCGACTGGGCTGAGTTGAAGTCAAAGGAAGGGAGAACAGATACACAAAGAGTGAACACACTGCCCTCTCTACTGCTCTACTGGCTGTTCAGACTGCTTTACGCACACTGCAGGCTGGCTAATTATCATGGGGTTCTATGCTGTCCCCCCTTGCCCCCCTCCAATCAAGCTCAACACACCCCCACATCCCCTGCGGGCATGGGACGCACTGACAGTAATCTCCCTGTGACAGCACTTGGACGTGCCGTCATTAAGCCGTCCGTGTTATTGAGATGATAGCCCTGAGAAAGTGGCCATCGTGCCAAAGAGAGCGAGCGATGAGCAGCTCTTCCTCTCTGGCTGAAAGACAATGAAAAAGAAAGAAAGGGAGGACAGACAGTTTTCCTCTATCCCAAAAGCCACACCAGTTTAATTTGTGCTTTTAACATGCTCTTGCCAAGGAATATTTTACAGTCTGCATGTTGACTTATTTAAACAGAAAATCGACTTTAAAAGATCTCCTCCACAAGAAAAACCCAAAACAAAACTGATTTAAGAGTACACAGACAGGGCGCTAACAACAAGCGATAGTTAAAGGAATAATTTACACATTATTTACTCACTGTCATGTTGTTCCAAACTATCACAGTCTCTTTCTCACATTTCTCTCTCGTGGTAAATACAAAATTATATATGTTGTAGATTATTGCCAGCTCTTTTATATATAAAGGAAGTGAAATTGAAACTGAAATTACAGCAACGAAATTATTAGGGTGAAACAGCCCAAAAAATTGGAAGGCCGAAATCATTGACCAAAACAGTGAGGTTTAATTACAGCTTCTCTGATGACGCATATTAACTGTGAATAAGCTACAACAGGTAAACATATCAGCACTGTGAACCAAAAATGATGTTAGAGTAGCAATATGTAAAATTTGTCTAAAATAAGAAGAGGCGGCTTGTTGCCAAAGAACTCCACTTCGACTGGCTTATCACCTGAGAGCATGACACCCTGAACAGCATACCATTACCAAGTATTGAAACATTTGTTGTTGCCGTTTAGGTTTTCTGCAACGTTTCGGTCCCTTTGTGTGTGAGATAGAAAGTTATTTATTTACTATAATCTTTCTCTCTGCTGCAGCACACAAATCTCATTTGTGTGATTTAAATATGCACAGTTTAACATTTGAAACATCACAGTCAGTTGCGAGACACTTGCGAGAAGCAATTATGTTTTGCATCTTGATGTCATCTTGACACATCTTTATGTGCCCAATTTAAATATACAGTATGTGAATGAGATTTGAGAGCTGTTGCGAATGGAAAGACAAAGGTGTCAAATGGCTTAAAAATATATATTAATATAGTGCATGCTAGTGTTGCAGTACTTGAGACCGGTCTTGAGACCATTTTTTGACCAGTCAAGACCACAACTGCAGGGATATCACTAATAACTGTGATTGTATGTGAAACTTCCTGCTTCAAATGCGGAAAAAAATATTCACAGTTTAATAGTAATGACTTTATGAATTTCTTCACTGATAAAATGGATAACATCACAAATACAATAACAAATGTAGATTCTACAGCGTATAATACTTCAGCTTCATTCATCGCACCCAAAGATAAATTGCAGTGCTTTAAATCTATAGGACAGGAAGAGCTAAATAAACTTATCACTGCATCTAAACCAACAACATGCCTGTTAGATCCTGTACCCACTAATTTACTGAAAGACTTGTTACCTGTAGCAGAAGAACCGCTTCTCAATATTATTAACTCGTCGTTGTCTTTAGGTCACGTCCCAAAACCATTCAAGCTGGCGGTTATTAAGCCTCTTATTAAGAAACCTCAACTAGATCCTATTGAACTGGCAAATTACAGACGCATTTGAAAAATATTCCGTTTATGTCTATAATTTTAGAAAAGTTGTGTCTGCTCAATTGTGCTCCTTTCTGCAAAAAATTATCTCTATGAAGATTTTCAGTCAGGTTTCAGGCCCCACCATAGCACAGAAACTGCACTTGTTAAAATTACAAATGCTTTTTGCTTCTTGCGTCAGACCAAGGCTGTGTCTCATTGCTAGTTTTACTTGATCTTAGTGCTGCGTTCGACACTATAGATCATGACATACTCATAGATAGATTACAAAACTATACAGGTATTCAAGGGCAGTCTTTTAGATGGTTTAGATTCTACCTGTCCGATCAAAAGACAGTACACAGAATCTCTTGGATTATAATTTGCAACTAGACGGATATACTGTTACTTCCTCTACAGTCAAAAATCTGGTGTTATATTAGATAGCAACTTGTCTTTTGAAAATCATATTTCCCATGTTACAAAAACAGCATTCTTCCATCTTATAAACATTGCCAAGCTACTAAACATCTTACCTGTTTCTGATGCAGAAAAGCTAAATCATGCATTCATGACCTCTAGACTGAACTACTGTAATGCACTGCTAGCTGGTTGTCCTGCATCTTCAATAAACCAGCTACAGGTAGTCCAAAATGCAGCGACTAGAGTCCTTACCAGGTCAAGAAAATATTATCATATTACCCGCCATTTTTTCAGTCTCGTGCACTGGCTACCTATAAGTTCTATAGTTACAAAATATTATTACTTACCTCTAAGGCCCTTAATGGGTTAGCTCCTGCTTACCTAACTAGTCTTCTACCACGCTACAATCCATCACGCTCCCTAAGGTGGCAAAACTCTGGACTTTTGGTAGTACCTAGGATAGCAAAGTCCACTAAAGGAGGTAGAGCTTTTTTTTTTTTTTTCGCATTTGGCTCCCAAACTCTGGAAGAGCCTTCCTGATAACGTTCGGGGTTCAAACACAATCTCACGGTTTGAATCTAGATTAAAGACGCATCTCTTTGGCAAAGCATTCAAATAATGCATATCATAATATTGTACTACAGTTATATCTGATCAAATGCACATTAACATTTTTTTGCTTGGGTTGAACACATCATATTTTGCTTAGTTGGAACAGCAGCTACGCTAATTATGCCTCTATTTGTTTCTTCTCTGTTTTTCCACGGATCACTAGGATTTTACCAAGCTTCAGTTGGATCCAGAAACACCTTAGAAAGATGAGGCCACACCTCCAGGACCTCAATGGATGCAACCTGAAACAACATACAGACTACCACTTTTTTGCTATAAGTTTGATTGCATCATATAATAATTGCTGATAATAGTGTTCATAGTCTGTTTGATTACGCCTTTAATTGATTTTTCCGTACATTTCTGCCATATTTACATTAACTGACAGTCACCACTGATATAAGCTACTACTAAATATATTGTAGAAATTTAATTTTCTGTAAATTTGCTTTGCAACGATTTGTATTGTGAAAGCGCTATACAAATAAACTTGAATTAAAAAAAAAATTTTTTGACTGAATTGAAATGCAATCAATAACTTAATTTAATTTGATTATTTTGATACTTTTATGCCAGGTCAGATTTTAATGGGGAATTGTGTCAAGAATTTCACCAACATTAATTAAGCTTTAGCGTTAGTTCTGGCAGGTCACGTGAGTCAAGCTTGCATCAGCTGATTCTCAGCTGATCACATCTACCTATAGGAATACGACACCTATCGCGGCATTCCTATATAAGCTGTATTCAGTATTATTCAGCAGCTTTTCAGCTTGCTTCGGAGCAAATTAAGCGTCGCTGCTCGCAAATCAAACTGTTTGCAGCGTGTTTCAGAACATCTGAAATCCAACAGCTACGAAAAGTGAAGGCTGTTTTTAATCCATATCACGGTGGATATTGCCCTGTCTGCTAATTGACAAATCATATTTGCGCAGGCATGTTACGCACTGTGTCATACAGCTGGACAACACGTATTATAAGAGCATGTAATCGCCTGAGTACACTCCGATATTAAGGGGCATTCGAAAAAGTTTAACAGAAACACGGCTTCTCGTGTATTTCGGTTCAACTGGGGTTCGCTGTATCCAGCGGCTTAATCTCAATGTTACGGTTGTTTATTTCTAAGGTTGATGTTCATGAGGCTGTGTGAGTGTGCGGTCAAAGCATGCGTTTTCGCTCCTAATGGCTTCTATATATACATATAATAATTTATATCAATGACCGTCATTCGCAGTATTTCTGCATTTGTATGCTTCCCTGCTGGACTGCCACTTATTGCAGTTCATAATTTCTGATCCGCTGAATATGTGCTCCCGCTGAGTATTGAGCAATGAGCCTGAGAACGGGTGATAATGACCTGTGTTGATTAAGCATGATCAACTGGCTGAGATCAAGCTATGTCATTTATAAAAAAATAAAAATGAAAACACTTGGTGGTGATTGGAAGGTTACGACTGAGCGCTCAAATGGACCAAGGTATTTAAATTATAGTCCAATTATTCTAAGCATACCAGCAGCCGCTTTAAAAAAAAATAATATATATATAGATATAGATATTATATATATATATATATATAAATATATAATACATACTGTAAAACCAGGTGAACTACAGTCGTTGTCCTCCTCTGGTTCCTCACTTGCTGAGCTTGGGGTGATGCTTCCCCCATAAATATATTATTAAGCAACATTTCCTGCTAAGTTTCTTATTTCATTCTCATTGCTTAACGCTATGTTGGCAAATATGCTATTGTCAAATATTGCTCGTTGTTTAAGGCTAGTTGTTCAGTAACATGTTGGTTTGCTAGGCACGCTGTTGCTTTAGGCTTATTGGTTGTACTTTGAGACACTGGTAACATTAACGTTACCGTTTAAACTTACCACAGCTGAGACTTGTTTTTAAATCTGTTTAAGACTGTCTGATATGAATCAGGCTTGCTGCTTAAGGCTCATCTAGTATTGAGAATGCTGTTTCATTACATCCTATGTGTATGATTAATTCCATCAAGCTGTGTTTAAGTCTGTGATATGCTGTTGCTTAAAGCTATACAGTGTATCGGTAATGTGCTTGATACTTAACTTGTAGTATGTAGATTTTGCTACTAAAGGTGTTATTAAATGCTAACGATTATCAGGATATGGCAACATGCTGTTGCCTAAACTTCGGGTATTGACCATATGCTGTACTGCATTAAAGTGGCATGCTGCTCTTCTCAGCTGCATATTAAAGAAGAGCACCCCTTCACTGCTTCTCTTCTTAAAAGGCATGCTGCCTCAGTCTATGCTATTTCAGAAAGTCTTTTGCTTTAAAGCCATTAGGGTATTGGGATTTTGCTTGCTTGTCAGGGCTTATCTAGTGTTCAGTATCATGTTTGTCGCTAGACTTGCTTGTTGCTTTAAGCTATTGGTTGTTACTGCAAGTGCTGGTACTTAGTTAAACTTGCAACAGCAAGAAGCTAATGTTTAAGCTGTTGTTTAAGCCATCCGATTGTTGTTGAAATATGCTTGCTGCTTATGGCTCATCTAGTATTGGGGATGTTATTTCCTTAAGTTCCTGACTACTGCAACATGCTGTGATTTAAGCAAGCAACATGCTTGTTGCAAGCTATCTATTGTATTGGTAAGGATTTTTGTCTATGCTCAGATTGTTGTCAGATTGAGGACACGTAACACAACAAGCACAAATGTCAAAGGGAGACGGACAACCTGTAAACTGAGTTGATTTGAGTTATTATATGCTGTTGTTATAGTCTTTTTAAATGGATGCTGAAGCTTTTAGGCAAGGTAGAATATGTGATCTCTGATCCGTTCATTGCTCGCTTCTATGGCTGCAGTACGCTATGTTTTCTGCAAACTAGGCTGCCAATTCTAGTGGGTTTCTGCATCTTTTTCAGGTATTGCATTAAGGGGGCTTGCTGCTCTTCTTAGCTGCTTATAAAGAAGAGCACCTCTTCGCTGCTACACTCCTCCGGTAAGAGGCTTGCTGTTCTTCTTAGCTGCTTATAAAGAAGAGAACCCCTTCGCTGCTACTCTGCTCCGGTAAGGGGCTTGCTGCTCAGCTGCTTATAAAGAAGAGCACCCCTTCACTGCTACTCTCCTCCGGTAAGGGGCTTGCTGCTCAGCTGCTTATAAAGAAGAGCACCCCTTCGCTGCTACTCTCCTCCGGTAAGGGGCTTGCTGCTCAGCTGCTTATAAAGAAGAGCACCCCTTCGCTGCCTTCTCCTATAAGTTGCTGCTGCCCCAGTCTCTGTTATTCCACAAGGATATGCTTCTTTCAGAATGCCATCAGTTGTGGTTTGGGCGGTTCTGGCCTATCGTTTGTGTTGGGGGGTCCGGGTCTATCGTTTGTGTTGGGGGGGTTATTATTGATGCTCTCCCTGCTCATTCATGACAGGCTGCATGGATGGGCAGGGAGGTTTTTTCCCAGAACAGAACCATATCGCCAAACCAAACTTTATGCTAAGTATCTATCATTTTGACGATAGTGGTCCTGACAGAAATTAAGATTTAGCGTTAGTTCTGGCAGGTCACGTTTGTCAAGCTTGCATCAGCTGACTCTAAGCTGATCCATGTCTACCTATAGGGATACGACACCTATCGTGGCATTCCTATATAAGCTGTATTCAGTATTATTCAGCAGCTTTTCAGCTTGCTTCGGAGCAAATTACCCTCCTCCATCCCCAGCTCCACCTTTCGCCACAGTCAGGACTTAGCTTTCTGATATTCCTTGCTAATCAGACTCCTTTATCTTGAATAAAGTGTTACACTTAAATATCTTTAAGTACATTAATGATATCTGCCTTTTTCTGTTCTGTTAACCCTAGGGGGGTTTATTATTGCTGCTCTCCCTGCTCATTCATGACAGGCTGCATGGATGGGCAGGGAGGTTTTTTGCCCAGAACAGAACCATACCGCCAAACCAAACTTTATGCTAAGTATCTATCATTTTGACGATAGTGGTCCTGAAAGAAATACAATTACCCAAAAATTTCAAGATATGATTGCAAAAAAGTACCTGTATGAAATCTTGTTTTTATATTATATATAATACGATTAACATATAATTAAGCAATATCAAAAGAGCAAGAGAGCTGTTTTCACGAATGAATCAGCTGCTTTGAAAGAATCATTTGAATAAATGATTCAGTGACTCACTCATGGTGATTTGCCACCACCTAGCTTATTGGCTCTATAAAGTGTCTTAATATTGTAATTGTATTTATTGATTAAACGTCAGGCATTTTTCAGGCAGTTAATGTAGATCTTTCATATGAATTTGAGAAGTGCTGGTTTGGTCTTGGTCTTGACTTGGTCTCGCCCTGCCTTGGTCTTGGTCTTGTCTTGGACTTAACCCCTAAAAGTCTAGGTCTTGTCTTGGTCTCAACACTCTCTGGTCTTGGTCTCGGTTTAGGTGGTCTTGACTACAACATTACTGCATGCACCATATGGACTATTTTTATGATGTTTTTTGTAATTTTTGGAGGCCCTTGTCACCATTCACTTCCATTGCACAGAAAAGGGCAGCATGAACATTCTGCTAAACATTTATTTTTTTGGCATGTGGTAAATTTTTTTCATTTTTAGGTGAACTAACAATTTAACATGTCAAACTGTTTTATAAATTGCAAAACCACATTATCCTAAAGAAAGAACAGAAAGATCAGAGGAGTGGCAGAGTGAGTAAGGGAGAGAGAGAGAGAGAGGAAAGGAGAAAACTTTTCCTTTCCCCCTCCTCTCCTCTCAGAGTGCCCTGACAGGGAAACAGATGGCAATTTAAGCAGAGAATTTATGAGCGCCACAATCTTAATGTTGCATAAAGAAAAGAAAAAGACTCGCATCAAGCCCACTGACAAATGTTCTCGCTAATATTAATGCACTCCTCATTCATCCAATATGCTTCCTAATTGCTTTTCTGTACACAGTAATATGGCACCTGCTGCTCAGCCCTTGCTCCGGCGTTCAGGAACCAGGCAAGGCATGGGCCGCCACTGGCCCTCGCGTCGTGATGGATGCAGGGCCGTGCATCACGCACCGAGCCTGTCAGGCAGCATAATTAAAATTTTAGACTCACAGCCGAGAGAGAGAGGGAGGGAGGAGGGGTAAACAATCAGACAGAAAACACGGCCACTGCTCAAAGGCATCTTCACAGTCAATTCACACACTCTGAACACCTCTAGAATAGTGACTGACACAATCACACACACATACACAAGTTCACACAAACAAGTGAGAATATTAACATGAACAGCCACAATATAACCTATACAGATTTGTCTAAAATAGCATATGGACTAATGCTTTGATGCCTTTCTCACCCCACTTCTTAACATCCGCTACTTAGAAAAAAAGAAGAAAGAAAGAAAGAAAACATTTATTATTTATTTATGAATTATTGTTAACGTGGAGGTAAAATATGACCGGGGCATTTTGTGAGATCCACACACATTCACCCACATATCAGCCCCTGATAGTTCATGTGTGTTTTAAATGTAATTCAGTATCCATGTATCCATTCTTGGAATCATTATACATTTATTGTTGTTCAAGAAAATAAATCCTTGATTTTTCACTCACTTAAAAATTACACTCACTTTAAATCTCGTTCCAATGCTCAAACCTGTAGTTCCTGCATGCTGAATGAGTGTTTGAGTGTGGAATTACACCTTGCACAGAGTCATTTGGGATAATGTAGATCCTCCCTATAGCTCTTGTCATTAACTCTATAACAGCTGCTGTTAAATGCACTAAATTGTACTATAATGAGCAAGTGAATTGCAAGCAATTACAGAGTTAAATTGAATAAATCCTCAGAGCAATAAATTGTCCTTTCTCTTTACTTCAGATGTAATTGATGCATATTAATATGGAGACCCACGCATATAATTTTCAAGGAAACAATTCTGTCTTCCATTTACAAACCCAATTCCAAAAAAGTTGGGACACTGTACAAACTGTGAGTAAAAAAGGAATGGAATAATTTACAAATCTCATAAACTTATATTTTATTCACATTAGAATATAGATAACATATCAAATGTTGTAAGTGAGACATTTTGAAATGTCATGCAAATATTGGCTCATTTTGGATTTCAGGAGAGCTACACATTCCAAAAAAGTTGGGACAGGTAGCAATAAGAGGCCGGAAAAGTTAAATGTACATATAAGGAACAGCTGGAGGACCAATTTGCAACTTATTAGGTCAATTGGCAACATGATTGGGTATAAAAAGAGCCTCTCAGAGTGGCAGTGTCTCTCAGAAGTCAAGATGGGCAGAGGATCACCAATTCCCCCAATGCTGCGGCGAAAAATAGTGGAGCAATATCAGAAAGGAGTTTCTCAGAGAAAATTGCAAAGAGTTTGAAGTTATCATCATCTACATTGCATAATATCATTCAAAGATTCAGAGAATCTGGAACAATATCTGTGCGTAAGGGTCAAGGCTGGAAAACCTTACTGGATGCCCGTGATCTTCGGGCCCTTAGACGGCACTGCATCACATACAGGAATGCTACTGTAATGGACATCACAACATGGGCTCAGGAATACTTCCAGAAAACATTGTCGGTGAACAATCCACCGTGCCATTCGCCGTTGCCGGCTAAAACTCTATAGGTCAAAAAAGAAGCCATATCTAAACATGATCCAGAAGCGCAGGCGTTTTCTCTGGGCCAAGGATTATTTAAAATGGACTGTGGCAAAGTGGGAAAACTGTGATGTGGTCAGTCGAATCAAAATTTGAAGTTCTTTTTGTAAAACTGGGACACCATGTCATCCGGATTAAGAGGACAAGGACAACCCAAGTTGTTATCCGCGCTCAGTTCAGAAGCCTGCATCTCTGAGGGTATGGGGTTGCATGAGTGCGTGTGGCATGTGCAGCTTACCAATCTGTAAAGGCACCATCAATGCTGAAAGGTATATCCAAGTTCTAGAACAACATTTGCTCCCATCCAGATGTCGTCTTTTTCAGGGAAGACCTTGCATTTTCCATCATGACAATGCCAGACCACATACTGCTTCAATTACAACATCATGGCTGCGTAGAAGGATCCGTGTACTGCCGGTGGTTCTGTGGGGGGGGGGGAAATGGCCAGCCTGCAGTCCAGATCTTGCACCCATAGAAAACATTTGGCGCAGCATAAAGAGGAAGATGCGACAAAGAAAACCTAAAACAGTTGAGCAACTAGAAGCCTGTATTGAACGGGCGACTGGGACTCGGCTGGGACATTCCTTTTCCTAAACTTGAGCAACTTGTCTCCTCAGTCCCCAGACGTTTGCATACTGTTATAAAAAGAAGAGGGGATGCCACACAGTGGTAAACATGGCCTTGTCCCAACTTTTTTGAGATATGCCATGAAATTTAAAATCAACATATTTTCCCCTTAAAATGATACATTTATCTCAGTTTAAACATTTGATATGGGTGGAGTCTAGGGGTTGTGGGCATTCTGAATAAATATTGAAATGTGAAACTTCCACATCGTTGCACTCTGTTTTTATTCACAATTTGTACAGTGTTCCGACTTTTTTGGAATCGGGTTTGTAGATAGATTCACTAACACTTTCAAGATCTGGTATTAACATCAAACAGATAATATTAAAACATTACAAATATTAAAACATATACATACACAGCACTGACTAATCTATTTTAAATGTATAGGCCTATAACACAGTTTTAAATGGGTAATAACATGCAGTTTTGGTAAAACTATATATATAAATACAAACATTAAAATCTCGTGTATATAGATATTATATAGATATAATATCTATTATATATATATATATATTAATAGATTTTTTTTCCCCAAAAACAGTTTGTTTTTTTTGTGACCATTATATACCCTTTCTATGAATCTTACAGGGTTTTCACGCTAGGCATGTTTTGCTGCCTTCCAAATCCGAGTGTGATTGTTCCCGGTACCCCCTGCAGTGTTGGTCTCGTTTCAGACTCACTTGGTTCTATCGAACCCTGGTGCATTTGAGTTCATTTGAAATTACACTACAGGCTCACTCTCGCTCGTATCCAAGGTAAATCATCACCACTGCCATCTCCTTCATGTGTTTTGGTGAACTAATAATGTCATCATTGGCTAAAATGCATGTTACTTTACTTCCTGAACAAGTGTGGAACCAAGTTAGAGCTGCTTTCACATTCACGTAAATTGTGCCATAGTTCCATTGAAACCAAACTCAGACCACCTCCTACAGGTTGTCTCAGGTTCAGTACCGCTGTGTGTTACTGGGTCCGCATGACATAACATTTTCATGCAAACCATGCACTGTTTCAAACTAAGTGCCAGTGTGCCACCTTAAAATAAAAGGGGCCTGTTTGCCGCTTACCTCAAATGACTGAGCAGGCCAAATTTCTCAACACCAAATGTCTGTTGTTGTCCAGTCACTTCAGAACAGTTTTGGAGCTTGGTTCTGAATATAATATTGTTACAATATGTTTCCATAGAAAAATTAACAAAATTGTGACTGGTCAAGATTGGTTCCCATTAAAGCAAATTGTTAAAAGTCATGATCATGACTTTTAGAAATAGAAAAACCACGGGTGTGATTTAATGTAACTTTAATAAAACAAATATAATAAACAAGAACACTGATTTGCAAAGCTATTAAAAAAAAAAAAACTATCCTACAATCATCCATGCATATACACTTTCTAACTCTTCTCCCTAACTCAGCACTCTCTCATACACACACACACACACAAAGGGCTTGACAGTGTTCTTTGGCTCTGATTCTATGTCAGGGACTAACTCTGTTATGTGTGTAATGGGGAGTGTTGTGCACCTGAAGGCACTTGTCAACACAGGATCCCAGGAGCTGCCAGCAGCCGGGGGCCCCAGCGCCACACATCTGCTGTACCCACTTCCAATGGGCAAACTTATCAAACACACAATCCGTTCAGACACACACAAATGCACAAATAACCTCTCGTTTAGCATGAAAGGCAACAAAATCTTGATTAAAAAAAATTCAATAATAAATAAAATAATAAACTAATAATAATAATAATGACATAAATTTTATATATATATAGCTTGTAGCTGGGTTGCTGAATAACCATTTGCATCTAATAAGGTTTTTTGTTTTTGTTTTTCTGCAAGTGTGTGTAACAAGAATGTGCTTGGCTGCAGCTCTTTCCTCAGCCCGTGTAAAACTACTCGCGTTCAGACCGCCACACACGTAGCATTTAACACAGCAAGGGCATGCGTTTGCAAATCTCAACACCTTACATTACCGTGCTCATCTGTGCAATTGCATTCCTGAGACAGCTGCAAGTTCCTGCCCACTTATGCTCGTGCACATCCCAGATAACTCTCTTTGCTTCAATGTCACCACAATTACACAACACAGGCACGGGACCCAGGTCCAGTTTGCAGGCGTGAGGTAATAATTGGGTTGTATTTTATGGTTTGTGTATTTTAAGATTGTGAGAAATAGCTCTGCTGAATAAATCATTCATACGTTTAGAGTGATTACCGGAGCGAGAAAAGGGGGGAAGTTGGATCGCCCAAGATAGATTACCCATAATGCATTTCAAGAAGGCAACTAATTAGCAGAAGAAAGGTCAAGTAAAACTAGAAAGTGATTAGAGAGAGGAGACAGAAAAAGAGAGAAGAGAAAGCGAGCGAGAGATCTTCGCATCTCACATACTTTTAGTCACTTTTGGAAAGTGGCCACATTTTTTTCTCTACCTCGATATCTGAAAGCAGTCGTTTCAATATTTAATGAAATGCTTATGTTGTGGCACCTGGACACATCTGCATCCACAGCGACCCGCTGCCTCCCAAGTGGGTCATTACTGTAACCATTTGCAAAGGGCACGGGCCTCTCTCCGCCAGCAATGATGCCAGTCTTCGGGAATCTGCTGCAAAACAGCAGGGGATGTGGGGGCGGAGCCGTACCCATCTACTGGGAGGACAGAGTACCGCTGCAGAGAAGAAGGAAAAAATAAAAAATAGGAGGCAACAACAACAGCCCAACGTTGCACCTAGAGCAAAGCTACTCCCACTGAGCCCTGCTATGCTATTACACTGAGATTATAGCGCACTGCCAGCGCAGGCACGGCGGACACTCTTCTTCTGGCGCAGCTCTCCTTTCAACAGCAAAAACACAGCTTTGCGCTGGCACCATCCGCTAAGCGCCCCTCCTCCCCCTTAATGCTCCAATGCATCAATACCTTCAGCCATCAACAGGGAGCAGATGTCCTCCGTTACTGTATCCTTGGCCGGGATTGGGAGCGCTGCTTTAAAAAGCATTAGTCTCCAGGTCCAGGATGACTGTCTCACCGTGGTCCGCCACCCGCTTCCACTGGCAGGTGATCCCGGGGCCTAATGGAATTGAATTACTTCAGCCACATTAATCATGGCTACGGTGGAACAGCCACTATTTCATCTCCACTCTTAGGGGTTATTAGTACAAATACATTGTCAAACTGCATTGTGGAAGTGGCATTTTAGGTGTCATCGCCTGTACATTTATTAAAATCTATATCAATATCTTTCAGCGGACACTTCTCTCACCACCCCCCTCCCTGGTTGTCTCCCATGCACATTAGGGTTTCAGACAAAGTTTCCTGGCATGAAGTGACACCGGTCTGAGAAACTTTTCCTTCATTAATTCTTTCCTGCCACTCCTGCCCGTCGTTCGACGATTGATTGGACGTGGCTGGCAAGGACAGCAGAGCAGCGCTTCAAGACAACACTCTGAAATAGAGACTTCATGCCCTGACTTGATAGAGGTGTCAAAAGCATTACTCAATTCATTATATTATTAATGGTCCGATGGTCACAAGCGCTTTTCACAATGGTAATGTTTCATAGATAACACCTGGCAACGTATAGGCCTACCTGGATAAATGATCTATTGTTGTTTTTCACTGGCAAAACAAAAATAAAAAAAAACTCTAAAACATTTTTTAGGAAATGTATTTATTATTATTTATTTACAACATGTTGTCCAGCAATCCCCTCCCACATCCCCTTAAATATTGTCATTTTTTAGAGTTTTATTCTTTAATTCTTTAAAGACTTGGAAAATAATAATCAATGTTTTCGCCCCCAAATTTACAGTGTTTTATTATCTCTTAATACTGCATGGCATTATCAGCTCTACCACCTTAGCACACCTAAACTAAAATAGCACTTTACACACAAATGTATATCTAAAATCACTCAGCCAAGGACCAGGTGCTGGTTTGTTCTGTTTTAATTATTATTTCTAGCCTTGAAATAAAAATCAATAGGTAGATTATTTGAGTCCTCATTATACTGTTTCATGTATTTCATAGTAAAATAAAAAGCCACAATAGTAATATGTGGAATTTGAGTCCTGCTGCTCTAAAAACTCAAAGGTCAGGGAAATTAATTTTACTGCCTGTGGAGGTGAAGAAAGGAAAAAAATATGAAACCACATTATAAACTCCTGCTATACAAAACATTTCAACAGCATTCGCTGTTCCATACATTTCAATATTTCCTAATGCAAGCCTCGCATGAGGATTCAAACACAGCGACAGCTGAATTAGACGAGAGACCTGCAATGAGAACTTCACCTCACTACTGAAACCTTAACCTCCCACATTCTCCACTAACTTCCAGGTTTTGTTTTATGTGACAAACTGAAAAGCATAATTTTTCCATACTTGAAAAGTTTCAGACAGGCTATTTTGTAGATATGCATCAATTTAATAAATATACCAATAGACATCACAGTAAAAAGTCCACTCAAGATTCAACTAAAATCAATCCCGAATAAGGTTTGAATCAGGCAATACAGTAGTTCTACAGCAGAAAAAAATAACTGATTTTATTTCACACACATAACATGCGTGCATTCAAAGCAAATGACGAGAAACCGCCTAAAGCTCTGCTTTGATGAGGATAATCCTATCAATAAAAACGTCTCGGGTTACGCATGTAACCCTAGTTCCTCGAGGGAACGAGATGCTGCGTCGGAAACGCTAGGGGAACGCCCTTCAGCGTGATGGGGCTCGTGGAAGAACCTCGTGTTGTATCAACCAATATGGCGAGACGCCACAGCGGGTGACGTAATGACCAGAAAGCTATAAAAGCACGTGCGGTGAGACCAGTGTCAGCTTCTTGGAATGAAGCAAGTCGTGGCAGTTGGATGGACTCCGGAAGTATTCACCGAGACGCGATCATCGGGCACCTAGGGTTCTACTAACCCGAGACGCTCTTCTTCAGGTAACTCGAGCTGCGCAGAAACTCTATGGGAACGCGGACTGCCCACGGCGCCAACTCTCAATTCTCTCTATGTTGGAAGACTGCACATCTAGGCTGAGAACAGAAGAGCCAGAGTTGGCTCTCATTCTAGGTCATAGAACCCTGACTAAGGTCAGGGCGTGCCATCCCGCCAGCGTCGCAGATGTCCCGCTGGAGACCCTCCAGGAAGGCCTTAGAGCCGCCACACTTCTATAGAGTGGCCTTTGACCCCCATAGGCAATGGAGATCCGAGAAGCTTATAGGAATGAAATGGGCAATCCACTATCCCCGCATTCCGTGGACGTATGCATCCAGTGCTCGCCCTGGACACATACAGTTAAGCTTCTGCAGGTCTGGTTCCCCTACGGGACGATACTTAGGCCCTGGAGCACGACAGCCTTTGTGTAGAGGAGTGGACCTTAGGAACATACCCCCTCGGGGTAAGAACCTTTGGGCCAACCGGGCCCAAAGTCCAGATCAGAAGGGGCCACTGAAAGGGCCTGCGATCCCCTACCTTCTTGAGAGATAATCGCCCATAGGAGGTAGTTTTGATAGTACGGCGGCGATCAATATCTCCTCAAGAGGCCGAAGGGAGGCCTACAGAGGCCTCTAGCACCCAGCCATGTCCCACCACGTGGGACACGAGATCGTACCAGAGGCCCTCAGCCTCGCGACCGCGGAGAAAACGTGTAACTAGGTTGTCTGCCCACTGACCTGGCCACGTAAGGCGCAATAGCCGTCCGTAGAACCTTCACGTGAGTGGGTCAACCCTGCAGAGGAGACGGGCCTGCAAGAACTCCACACTGTACCAACCGGCCAGTACTGGTTCGACTGGCTGATCGCGCGTCCCGCACCTAAAAAATTAAAAGTTTCCACCTCGTCAATGGCTAACACACACCATCCTCCTCACAGCTTGTCGGACGGGCAGACGACAAAGGGGGTCTGTGATTATTGGATGATGGGCTCAACCCTCCTTCAGAGAGAACCAACCATGCAAAATCGCACGCGATAAGCTCTGGAATATGAGGGTAAAAAGCGCCGAGAAGCTGGGAAACGCCGGAGCAACAAAAAAAAACCACACCCACAACTTCCACAGCTCAGGCAGGGAAAGGTATCGATAGATGATACCAGAGGCACTAACACCCGAAGCCACAACCTATTGTGCAAACTGAGGCGCGCGTTACGGCGGCAGAGCAACTCGGGTACCAGTTCCATTATACCATAATCTTACAGCTGCGTTAGCATGCTGCCCCCGGGTCACAAGAACGTTTGCTACTCGGTTAATAGCAATTGACTTAGACTGAGTCCCCGTCCCTGCGCACTCCATCCATTCCATGACTACCTCTCCAGGGAGCAGAGCAGAGTTGGGCCTGTAGAAAGTTAGGAGTCCAATAGGGTCGATACAGGAAGACCTCGGCCAACGTCTGTACCAATGTCTCCCAGCCCAGTAGAGCTGATTGCTCAGAGATGTATACAGAATGGTTCACAGTGTGCTGTTATCAAATTGAGGCTTACTATCAAGTACTTGCCGCATGGAATAGATTAAAGACTGGTGACATCTCAGAGCGAGATACATTAATTTAGTGTCTCCCTCTCGGGGACCACGCAATGATCTCGGCATACCGTCTATTTGACACACGGGCGGAGCGCCGACCTCGCCGGGTGGTTGATGTTAATAGCCCACCGCTGTTGGTGGCGTGCGCACCAACACTGTGACCTCAAGTCGGTAGGGTCCTGGGCGTGGAAGAGTTCCCTTGAGTGTCATACAGCACGGCCAGCATTAGACACATCATGGGAGAAAAGAACATTTCTCAGGCATCATGTATAATGCATATTGCTCGGAACCAGTGCGAAAAATTGTCCACTCGACCCGACTGTGTCAAAAAAAATAGGTGTGTTATTCGTGAAAACGTCAGTCGATGACCGCACCCCAACCGGTGAGGGAAGCATCCGTCGCTTGTGTTACGCGGCGACAAGGAGCTCCCAGCACAGGGCCCTGAGACAAGAACCAAAGTTTACTACGCATGTCTAAGGCACATAGGCATCGCTGCGTGACCTTGATCAGTTAACGGTGATTTCCCTCGGGGGAGCCACCCCCTGGTCTATGAAGCCACCACTGGTATGGGCCGCATGTAACAGCAGCCAATGGTATCACTGTGGGAAGCATCTGCCATCAGACCGCAGCATGTCTCTGAAAGCTGCTTGACAGTAGTGACACTGCCGTCTCTGGCTCTCGCGAGCTATGCGGTAAAGATCGCTCGATCCGGCAGCGGACCTACTGCCTGCATTCCGTTGTCGAATCCCACACCATGTGCCTAGATAAGTGGTTCTCTGTTGTGGAGAAAGAACACTCTTCTTGGTGTTTTAGTCTTAACCCCAGCTCTCTCATGTGGGCAAGAACGACATCTCGGTGTCGAACCACCATCTGCTCTGATTGAGCTAAAATCAACCAATCGTCGATATAGTTTAGTATGCAGATGCCCTGGAGTCGCAACAGAGCCAGTGCTCTATCCACACACTTCGTGAAAGTGCGGGGTTAGAGTGCAAGGCCGAAAGGAAGAACACTATATTGGTACGCTTTGCCCCCGAAAGCAAACCTCAGGAATTTCCTGTGATGGGGAAGGATGGAGATATGAAAATATGCATCTTTCTGATCGATAGTGACAAGCCAGTCCTCGGACCTGATTTGAGACATGACTTGCTTGAGAGTAAGCATCCTGATTTTCAGTCGCATGACTGAGCGGTTCATTTGACGTAGATCTAAAATGGGACGCAACCCCCCACCATCCTTCTTTGGAACAATGAAGTACCGTCTGTAGAACCCGGACCCCCTGTCGTGAGTAGGGACCACTTCGATGGCCTCCTTCCTCAAAAGAGTACTACTTCTTGTTCCATGACCAGAGCCTGCTCCGGATTACCACCAGCATGGGCTACTCCCATTGACACTGAGTGTGGGCGAACAAACTGTATTCTGTAGCCTCTCTCTACAGTGTGCAGGACCCATTGAGACATGTTTGGCAGTAGTTTCCACGCTGCCAAAAAAGTCTACTAAGGAAATCAGTCTCTCGAGACTGACCTCTGGTGTAATAGGCAGCCAGCTCGGTGCCCTGTAAGAGCGAACCGGCAGGTAACAACCGAACCCGCTGCTCTAGAGACCTCCGCGGAGGTGGCAAGCCTCTTAGCACCGCTACGTTGCCGGGCTGTGACTGAGAGTGGCGCTCGCGGGAGTCCGCTGCTCCCTGTAACTCCGGCAGGGTTAGCAGCCGATCTCCTGAGGGCACTGAGGCAAGACAGACACCGTCTAATGCGGTGTGACCCGCTGCACCCCAGAGGGGACTGCCCTCATAAGTCCTTGGCCAGTGGCGTCAGGACCTTCTTAGGAACTATGAAGTACCGGTTGTAGAACCCGGACTGCCTCGCAGGAGGAGGGACCACCTCGATGGCCTCCATCCTCAAAAGAGTAACTACTTCTGTTCAATGACCAGAGCCTGCTCGGGACCCACCACAGTGGAAACGATCCCGTTGAAACGAGGCAGAGGAGACCCAAACTGGATTCTGTAGCCTCTCTCTACAATGTGCAGGACCCACTGAGACACATTTGGCAGTAGTTTCCACGAACCTGCTGCTCTAGAGAACTCCGCGGAGGTGAAGAGCCTCTTAGCACCGCTACGTTGCCGGGCGGTAACTGAGAGTGGCTCTCGCGGGAGACCGCTGCGCCCTGTAACTCCGTTAGGGTTAGCAGACCGATCTCCTTAGAGTCCTGGCCAGTTGCGTCAGGACTTTTTGGCCAAGGACTCTTATTCTTAAGTACTGTCCCTCAGACCGGGCTTAACTTCTGGCCCCCGACCTAGATCGTCGCCTCAAGGAAGGAGGAGGTAAACACGTGCTGGCTCCACAAATCTCGAGAAATGTATTTATTTATTTATTAAATACGGGTTGGTGATTAAGATTCACATCGAAAATCGAATGGATTAATATACGGCTGAGCCTCGCAACATCAGGCAAAGCTCTCCGATCATATGGGGAAGAACCGCGTATTGTGAGCGAGCGCGGTGCTATCCAGCCTCGAGAACGCGCTCATGATCTAAAGGGAACACGGGTGGTAGATAAGGACGAGCCTGTCTCCACCCGTCCACTGCGTAAGATCATTGCATTTCCATGACGTCTAGTTACCCCAACCGAGCCTCATCAGCGCGCGTGCTTCTGTGCAATACGACTCACAAGATCACAGGCATGGACACACTCCTTGGAGCGTGCCCGGCGAGAGCGGAGCGATTAACAGCGGGCTTCTTTTTTTTTTTTTCGAGAGCCGACTGCGCGAGCTCCACTCCCCATTGATGCTGTTGATTATAATATCAGGCATAATATGCTTGTGTAACTGGTGTTGGTGCAACTGGCGAGCTCTCTGACACCCTCCGTATAAATCTCCACGGAGAAAGACAGGCGGTGCATCGCGCCCTCTCCCCGGGGGGGTACCGTAGCGCGGGCTTCCGAAACCCCGAGAGCGGGCGCTGGATCTGGTGGTTAAGGAAGAAGATAGTGACTTGCCCGTCTACATTCCCTCCACCGGATTCCGAAACCCACGAGCACAGCCGCCGCTCTGCCTCGGCGAAAGCGGGGCCGGCACCGCGAGGAACGCTAGTGAAGGCTATCTTCTCAAAGACAGCCCTCTGAGAGCGAAGCAAGGCAGTAACAAACGCTACCAAAACGGCCGTCAGCTCCCTTTTTTTTTTTCGAGAGCTGACTCTGCGTGCTTGCTTTCAAGCAGACAACAAACAAACTGTGTGTATCCCCACCCGTAAAGTAACGCGGGCAGGGAAGAACACACAGCCTGAACGCTGCCTACCCTCGCCTTAGTGTCTGATTTTGTCTTGCTTTAGATTTTGTGACAGACAACACTAAATAAGACTCACAAACAGATATCAGACTGACACACACACACAGAGCGCTTGCTGAATGACAAAAAACTGACGCTGGTCTCACCGCACGTGCTTTTATAGCTTCCTGGTCATTACGTCACCCGCCCTGACGTCTCGCCCATCTATTGGTCTGATTACACATGAGGTTCAGAGCCCGTCACGCTGAAGGGCGTTCTCCTAGCGTTTCCGAAGCAGCTCGAGTTGCGGCTTAAGATAACAATGGATCTGGATCAGAGAGCTTGTTAGCCCCGCTCACAACCCAGACTAGAACCCTAATAGCACTGAAAAAGAAAAGTAGGCGCTTTTACAAAGGCAGTATGAACATGAGGGTCTTGAGCTCTGGGCTATATAGATTACTATAAGATTACTAGAGCCTATGCTTGCGCATGTGTGATGTTATGTGAGGGGGGTGTTGAGTTGATGAGGTTCAGGCAGCCAGAGAGGCAGCTGGGCTGCAACAGAGGATTCTGGGTGTGAGAATGCGAGCGGTGGAACCCTCTGGATCCCTGCCACTCATCTGGCCACCTTCCTAAGCAGGGCAGAAAATCAAACAAGTAGGAAAGAATTAAATAAAAGCAAGAAGAAAAATGATTTCTTATAAATAGCAGGCTTCGCCAGAAGGCATAGGAAATGAGAGCAGCGAGGCGCAGGAGAGGAGCTTGAGCTTGACACGGGTCTTAAAATTGAGAGGGGGCGGAATCAGGGACCTATTGCGCAAAATGGCTCCAACCAAAGTAAGGATTAGTGTTCCTGCCGCAACAGCCAAGATTCTCCAGAACAACTAATCACCTTCAAGTTCTCTCGTTTTTTTTTCCTTTTTCCTCCTCACTGTCTCTCGCTCTCCTTCACACTCCCTTTCTCTCTCTCTATCCTCTTTAAAGTATCATTTCACCCCTCACAGCCATTATGGCTAAAATTAAGCAGAGAGTGTTCTGCCAGCACCGATTAGACACATCCCTGGATCCGCGCTGAGGAGAAGGTGTCATGTCAGTTACAGCTCTGAGAAGAAACGTGCTTCACCGCGACAGTCTACACGGGCAGGCTGAGAAAGTGACGTACATCTGTGCCACCCAGCGAAAAGACTTGTGGCGAGAATAGTTTTGATTCGGGATCAGAGGGCTAAAATATCAGCCGGCAATTAGAAACGAGACAGAACAGCTTACAAAATGTTGTGGAACATTTTGTGTGAAACCGTTAATAGACTCCAGCGTGTTTTGAGTGAACAAGTGTTATACAACTCAAAATAAAGACAGATAATATACTTTCAAGTGAGCATAATTATCCTGCAAGAATAAAAATGTACATGTGTTTACAGTCGTATGAATATTCTAGTAGCTACAATTCACTTGAATTAATTTACTACAAAACAGTTTGCATATCAGTCAGAAGCATGCAGTGATCAATTACCTTAATACAAAGAAACAAACAAGCGCTTCTTTGTTGTTGCTTAAAAATACAAAATGCAAACATCAGCAAATCTCACATTCACACTTTAACCCAGTTACAACAAAAAGCCAAAGAAGAAACTGAAGTTTCACAGTTAGTTATTGCAAGGATGTGCATAAGAACACATGTTTAGGCTACTTTATTTATAAGCAGAATGAGTGTTTGTACATCTGTTTAATGTGACATTCTGTGAGAGATCTGCATCTCACAAGCACGGCTTCGCTCGCAAAAGGCAGCGATGATATTGATAAAACAGACGTTTTATAATCACAATGATCTGGAGAACTGCACTGCCACAGAAGGTTTAAATGAGTCTTAGATAGGTCACCTTCAACTTTAAGAGTTTTGTCTGACCTTTAATTCTTTAATGTCGAGCTGCTGGTTTCAAGAAGAAGAAAAAAGTAGAGGAAGAAGGATGGCTGTATGATTTCTCCTATTCAGAGACAGATGAAATGGGCCCTGCATACTTGCAAATGACTGGGAAATATGCAAGTAATTTACCGTTAAATTCCATAACAGGAAAACCTAATTGTACAGCATGTCCAGCCTAATTGAATTGTTCTACAAGTGCATTACTGTTATGGAAATAATACTGACAGGAGTGATAAGAGATTGAATGAGAGACACTGAATGAAGAATAAAACTGCTAGGTTAAAAAAAAAATCATACACAGAAAGTAATTCGGATCAAAAGTCTAAAATGAACAAATTATTATAAATTAACAACAGTAATAATCAAATCTTGATTATGCTTATGTATGCATTAAAAATAAACAACAACAATTTTAAAAAATAATAATAAATGCTTCCAAATTAGAAGCATTGTAAATTACAACACAACTCATCCAATCTGATGTTTCGATTTTTATTTTTTTTTTTTTTTTGTGGGGGGGGGGGTTACTATGTATTTAATAAACTACATATTTAAAACAAACACAAAAATACTAAATTTTAAAAAGAAAAAAAACATTTGCTATTTAAATAAAACACTAAATAACAAGTTCATTTGTCAAAAAAAAGAACAGCTTCATGCACCCACAAAAAAATGCCCTTTTGCTTGCTCTCTGCTGGACAGAGACTGAAGTGCAGGTGACCCTTCTACAGTTTTCCTGCAGTATCAACTAACAAAAGCATCAGCCTGCGTCAAACCAGGCTCTCAATTTCAAAAAGAAAGGTGTGTATGCATGTGAGATGCCGGATGCGCAGAGCAAACACATATAAAGAAAATTTGCATCACGCTTGTGTGCACCAAACACATTCAGCCAGTAAATACATGCTGCCAAGCCTTTCTTACAAATAAAAATTACACACAGATACATACATATTTACATGTATGCAATTATGCACGTATAATGCAAAGGTACTTATGTGCTTTATTGTATCAATATACTTCTAAGTTGGAAGCAAGAAACAAAACAATCTTGAAATATTTCTGCTGTGAATATTAGCCTTCGTTTGATTGATGCAAAGCACACATGCAGTTATATTGAAAAGCTCACGAGTGATAACGTCGAATTGGGAATGTAATATCACCAGCATTTCCAAGAACTGCCAAATCTACATTTATGTTACACTGACAAAAAAAATAAAAAAAATCTCATTAAATCACATCACTCTTAAGCACAGGAACTGCCTAAATATAATGAACCTTGTGATCTCAAGCCACCGAATCTCTTTGACAGCAGGTTGTTTCAGCAATGATAGGTTAATGTAATTTCTCTTTTGTTTTCATTCAGTCATCACGGAGGAGATGTCCTTCCATGATGACATGCCGATGGTGAGCAACTTCATTTCAGCCCTGGATTATCTCACGCATGTGACAACATCTTCCTTTGTTGCCAAGAGTGTCGAACTGCTTTGAACTGCCGAATGACAGAATAGGGAAGCCATTCCAAATGCAAATGTAAATTATTGTTACTTACACGTTTAACCCTCTAGACACTGTTCTGTCCTAGTATGCAGAGGAATTCTGAAATCGTGTTGCCCTCTTTTGGCAGGCATGTGTGACTGCAGATTCTTTCCTGACATAATTACAACTGCTTGAAAATGGGCAGATATTTTAAAAAAGGATAAAGGTGTGATATCATGATACGATGTTGAAAAATGAAGAATATGAATGTGAGATATTTGAAAAATCAAACAGATATGACAATGTTACAAATATAAAGGTTATGACCTTGCGGTTGCCTTACGCAGTATTGTACAAAAACGAATGACTGGATTTCACAGATGAATTCAACTGCAATGACCTGTAGAAAACCTGTAACAGAAACCCTGTAAAAGAAAACTTGAAAAAGAAAACCTGTAAAGGAAACATCATTTAAAAATGAATAAACAGTGACCTGTACTCGCCTCACTAGGCCAAACTACGCTGTAAAGGACTATTAATTAATATTTCCTTTTCATACCAACTCTATTCCAAACACATTTCTTCCTGTGCTTTCATTGCTACGGTCTCATTTCATACTCACTTTCTCCGCCTTCCCCTCCCTCACTCCTCCTCAGACCTGTGGGTCACTCCAGCAGGAACAGGAAGTATCCTTCCTCCTTTCCAGAGCTCACCCCTTCGTCAGTTTCCCCAGCGTTCTCCCAGCATTCCAGTCTTTGATTTCCCACTCGTCTGCAAAGATAAGAAACAAACCCCAGCAATGGGAACTTTCAGTGAATATCCTTTTCAGCCTTCACACCTACTATCTGTTTTGCTTTCTCTTTTTTTCCCTCCCTCGTTCATCTCTGAGCTCGGGGAAAGTGAAGAGGTGGGTAGTTTATTCAGTAATATTCAGAACGGTTGATCTAATAAGATGCCCCCCCCAACCCCCCCCCCCCTCCCCCCCCCCTCTTTCAATTCCCGTGTATTTCAATGGCTATCACAGAGGGAGGATTACTGATCTGATTTAAAAGGCTAAACAATGCTGAGTGGAAAGGAGGAGCGGAAAAATGACTTTTGTGGTGACAGATGCACTATCGAGAATTTCAGTGGCTCATATTTCAAGCTGGTGAAATAGAGTCATTTAAACGGCCTGTACTGCCCAATATATAGTGTTAAATAAACTATAAAAGCTTGGCGATAAGCAACCCGCCCCACACTCTCTCCTTGCAGCTGAATCGATACGGCCTGTGCAGCATATCATTCATCTCATAAGTATAATGAATACTTGTGTTATTAATCTCATCTTTATACAGGGGTAATATGATAGTTAATTCAGCTCAGTTGAAATTAATGGAAATAAGTTAATCACAAATGCATCGCTTAGGAAAAATCCATTTGGGTGAGATATTCTAATAAAAATACGTATAGGCAACGAGCACTAATTCCATCATGCATAGAAACCAATATTTCACACCATTCATCTGACTAACGCACAAATGGAATATTTCACACTCTTTTCTTCAGTGAAAACAATATAGATTTTGATTTGCTTGCAAACAATTTTAATAAAAAGCTATTGATGGGATATTGATTGGTTAGCTCACAGCACAGCTCGTGGGCCCAGTGTGCAACAATCATTATGCGCCATGCTTTTGGGTTCATTTCAACTCATATGGTCAATAGGCAAGGCAAGGCAAGTTTATTTGTATAGCACATTTCATACACAATGGTAATTCAAAATGCTTTACATAAAAGAAAAGAGATATAATCACAACAATAAACAAGGAATTTAAAAACTTTGAAAAAAAAAAAAAATTGATTTAAGAGATTTAAAATTAATTTAAGAAAACGATTATACATAAATATAGTGCAATCAGTTCGGACATCGCATAGTGCTCATTCAGTAAATGCACAGCTAGACGGATGAGTTTTGAGTCTGCATTTTAATGTGACTAATGTTTTAGCACATCTTATCTCTTCTGGAAGCTGATTCCAGCTTCGGTGGCATAATAACTAAAAGCACATTCCCTTGTTTTGTGTGAACCCTTGGTATTTCAACTGACTCGATCCTAATGATCTGAGTGGTCTGTTAGGTTTTATATTCAGTGAGCATATCTGCTATATATTTAGTTCCTAGGCCATTAAGTGATTTATAAAAGAGTAAAAGTACTTTAAAATCAATCCAAAATATAACTGAAAGCCAGTGTAAGGACCCGAGGACTGCTGTAATATGCTCAGATTTTCTGGTTCAGGCATATCTTGCCAGCGCTTCGGGTGATGTACAGCCTGTCGGCTCTTCTAATGGGCCTTCTTGGTGGAGTGCCGGTGGACAGTGAGACCATTAACAATAATAGTCCCACCGTGCTGGGAATACTGCAGAGCATGACAGATCTCCAAGCTTGACTGGAAACAAAACCTTACTTCTTGCAATGCTGTTTTGAGACTGATAGCTATTAGATGCCTTCTATTAGTTACAGCTGTGACATGACTACTGAAACTAAGGTATGTCTCCAGAAACACACCAAGATTCCTGACTTGATTTTTAGTTTTTAGACCCCTAGAGTCAAGGTATGCATTCACCTTGAGAACTGCATTTCCAAATGCAATGACTTCGGTTTTTTCTTTGTTTAACTATGAAAAGTGTTTTCTTCCACATCCACCGTGTCACTGCTAATTTCATCAATGCATTGGCAGAGGGACGTCATGGGCCGATCAGTTGGAGATAGGCAGGGAATCTGGGTATCTCTGCATGCTGTATAGGCGATTTGTTCTTTCTCATTATTTGCTTAGTGGGGCATATAAGGCTAAACAAGAGCGGTGCAGAGAATTGAGCCTTGGGGGACTCGATGTCATGGACGTCCACTTAGACAAATTAACAAAGCTTCGCAGTATTCTCTTGGCTCCTTTGAACCGTGGGATTCTTATTTCTCAAGCGGGTACCGTTTAAAATCAACTCATTGATGCAGGATGAGCAAAAGTCTAAATACTTCAAACCTGAATAAAACCACTGCTACGACAACTCGACTAGTACACCATGATATCAAGCTATGTCTGAAAATCAACCGTAGTCGTGACAAATTGATTCCTTTCTGATCAAATTGGATATAATCAATAATAGCAAAAAGTTAACCGGCATTATGTGTTGGGTGTGTAGGCACATAATGATTTCCACCAAGCACTTGACACAACTGCAGTAGTCCATAAATTAAGATCAAATTAAAAAAACAATTGGCCAGTAGTTTACTTAAGGCTCTTTCAGCGTGGCTAATTTAATCCAGGATCGCACAATTATACAGTGCTACGTGTTTCTAACTCACATAATTTGTGCCATATCCGGCCTCAAGGCTCCCTGAGTGGGGTTCCTGGACTTCCCTTTTTCGACATCTACCTTCCTCTAAGTCTGACTCTTGATGCTATTCAGCTATCTCAACTCAACTATCGCTATTGTCATTACCTGTGAGTGTTTCCTTTTGTAAAACTTCTTTATGTGCGTGTTGTGACATATCTTTTAATGTGAGAGCCACTGGAGTACGGCAATAAAAACGCTGGAGAAGCGGATCATTGCTGAACGCTTACGCCGCGGCATCAAGACTTGCCCTTTAATTCTGCGTGCAAAAACTCTGTGATCCATATAACTAAACCTTATTTATCTTCTAGCCACTAACTGGCTGTCGTGGAGAGTATGGCTTCACTTGTTTAACACATGGTTATGTGACAACATTCGCAATTGATTTTCACAGAGACTACAGGAGCGCTAATGGTACCAATATTGACAAAAGACTGAAACATGGCATACAGATGATCGATCATAAAGACGAACATGAACCAGACAATAGAACCAGATTACAGCATATAACATGACAGACTGACAGATAGTATGGAAGTGACATGTGTATAGAGCAAAGCTGTTAGGGTAGCACTTTTTTTTTTTCTTGAAGGGACCTTAACATTTTCCAAGCCGCTCAACATAGATACTTTGCGATTCGGTTACGCCACACACGCACTGTCAAAAGGATAACGGAGGCGCCGAAAGTTCAAAGCTGGCTAAATGAGAGTGTTACTACATACATTTATACGAGGCTTATACAGGATGCAATTCGCTGACAAAAAAGAAGGCATTGTAACGACATATTCATACACATGTCCTACCTGATGAACTGGAGCTTGTGTTTGTTCTCATATAATCTGGTGAACGTCGCCAAATCAGCCACTTTTAAGATAGCAGACTGATAGGACGGACGTTGAAGTGGTGCGAAAGGAAAGCCACAAACCTGGAGGTACACATCCAAAATCCGCTGAAACAAGACCCATGGTCCACGGCAGTCCTGTTTGGACTCTGGATGAATGCGGCAGGTACGAGCATCCTACAGTGCGCGCCTTTGACATATAGAACGAGTCACCTTTCCACTATACAAGCTGGTGTCCACGTCGTGTACCCTGGGCTGCCGCCGTCACTGAGCTAACACAACGCAGCGATATCGATCGGACCATCATCCGTAGCCTGCCACCATCACACGTGCTAGGTCAAACCTTGAGTCCTTTCTGCTGTGAAGATTATCTTCACCAAAGACTTGTATCCGCTCTGCTAGCGCTGCCAACCCACACGACTAGTGGTGCACGCGACCAACATAGTCATTAGTACTACCAAGAATCATCAGTTAGTTCGGTGGGTGCATTTTTTTCCTCCTTCGTGTCGATCACAAGGACACAGGATAGTACCACCCGTTGCGGCTTACAGTTTCGCATGTTATAATTCGATTCATTTGTTTGCTATGACACAGTGACTGCTGGTTCAGTGCTATCTCTGAAGTCCTGTACCAGGCTTAGCAAGTCTTCACACCGGCCCTGCTCACGATACATCCTCACATAAGAAAACCCGGGTTTTTACTTCTACGTTCGAACCAACAAGACGCCTGGTGGTTCAATTACAGCACATTAGCCCTAGTGTTACGTCCTCATGGTTAACACGCTCGATAACGCGTGGGCTATGTGTGCAGTGATCCGTGGTCTAACATCTAATCACTTGGATAACCAATTCAGCTCTCATAACCTACATAGGTCATGCTACGTTGGCACGATTAGCTATTACTGGGAGAGTGATGCCACTCATGGGGCTAGTTATCGTCCACACATTTGTATTTTTTTTTATTGGTGAAGCATTTTTGAAAGTTTATGTCTATCCTAACAGGGGTTTTGGTGAATCACCTACATAAATACAATAAAAAGAGCAAGTTCACAATAAAATAAACAGTACATGGAAACTATATTTATTATGAAGTCATTTTTTAATAGATTTTTGAAAGAGTTTTTCAATTTCTATATACGGAAATAAACACTACCAAAATATTCCATTTCATGAAACATAACAGTTAACTCATACATCACAAATAGTGCACACACCCAACACTGTGTCTCTAGCTGTAGGTTAGCTCAACAAATTACAGTCAGCTGCGAACTGTTAGAGTGATCCCTCAACTATTTAACAACAAACAAAACCAAATGCCAGTACTTACATTGTAAGGCCTTCACCTTAGGAAAACGCTGTCTCGTACATTAAAGTCGAACCTTGCATTATATATTATCTTCAGCACTCTACATAACAATGTTTATACTATCTATCTGTTATACTGTATGAAATATTTTATAATTCCTTTCTAACTGATAGTTACAAAGATTATCATTGCTTGATCATTCATTAGTTTTCGTCGAGTGACATTATATTTTCTTGCATCAAAAAAAATTATTGAATTTAAGATGGGTTCTTTGTACAACTAGGCACATCTAGTCTCCCTTATGTCGTAGATATTCACTAAGGTACATCAGATTTTTTTAAATACTTTTTTCTTTACTTTTAAGTCACTTAGGTGAAAAGTTTGGTTATCAATACAAAGCAAAATTAATAAATAGTACACTTTGAATAGTTTTGGTTCTTATAGGCAGGATAACATGGGAATGTGTTGTCCGTCAATTACGCATGCAATAGGTCTAATATACCTTGTTCGCACAGTACATGACCATCGGAACGGAAGGTCCAAGAGAGTTGTCGGGCCGTCGACATTTTGAAAATTATGACTTATTTTTCCCACTGACATCTTGTGCTTCGAATTACTAATGCGCATTTACATGTCTTTTTACGGAAATTGTACTCAGTCGAATGGCTCCATAAAGAAACATAAGCTTAGACTGTGGGCCAGTGAACACGAATCATGGGCCTCATTTTGTGCTGACATGCACGTTTTCCCCTGGTCAGCCTCAGGCACCAGGTTTTGGCTCCGTCTCCATTACACCAGTCATCTCAAATCATGTGACATCCTAATGGGAGCTCTGTTTAAAGCTTTACAACTAATACACTCGTGCCAAAGTCTAATCATCATAGTGGGTTCTCATTACTCGCAATCATGCGATCTGCTTTGTATTGCACACTGGTTCAGGGTCACTGATAAACGTAACATATAAACTCAGGCAGCATATTGTTAAGTGACAATCATTAGCAAATTACACATAACACAAGTTGACATAAAACAAGATACAATCTCCAACAACTAGTATAATGAAGTCTCAACAATATATATAATGTATAGTTGAAGTTTTGAGTTTTCAGTGCTATGTCTCACAAAAGAACAAGAGAGATACACTACGTTTATTCCTAAACCTATATATATTTTCCTAACAATAAAAGATTGGATTTTCTAAAACCAAGCCATTTATTATTTCTGTATATTTATCTCACAACAACACTTATCAATATTATAACCCTCGAACATTAATGAATAAGGTCGTACTGTCTGTATTGTAGTCTCAATAAGAGATCTTATTGTGTAACTTAATTTAATAACAAAACTAATCGTTACATCAATTACTTTCAATATAGATGCTTAGTTTGTGGTTCTTCTGAATGTCCTCGATAGCGCATGCACTACACCCATCTACATCAAGCATGTTCTAATAACCGAATGCGTGTAATAGTATTGCAAACTGGAGGACATTGCGTTATATATAATCGCACCTATAAAAGACTCACGATGCCACAATCTAGCAATCACGATAATTTTCAAAGCCCGTCATAAAAACAGCATAAAGCTTGTCTACCGCAGATTCTGAAAAGAACTGAATAGCTCGCTACTTCTCAATCAGATTATGCATGGCAAGGAGAGAGGAGAGGAGACGAGAAGAGGCGCGATAAATCGGCCACCCATGCGCTTGTCTCGCCTCTCAAAGATATTTCCTGGTTATTAAGAGGAGCAGGGAGCCGGAGGAAAAAGCAGGGATCCACGAAGCCCACACGAATTGTACTATCACAGCCCCCGCCCCTCCCCAATTGCATTCCAGAGAAGTGACCATGGCTGGAGATAAACAATGCACAATAGATCATGCTCCTCAAAAGGTATAAAAGAAAGGCAGATGCCGCAGGAATAAGGCAATAGCAGGAGAAAAGAAATAATCTCCGTTTCTTCAGCAATTCTGGAAAGCATAATTGTTTAAATCCTTTATTCAGGATTGCCATTAACCCTGTGCAGTGTACGGCTGTAACAATCTGCATGTGAAGGGAAATAGGAACCCCTCTCTCTCTCTCTCCCTATGTGAGGTTGCCAGGCTCACCCTCTCCAAACCACAGTCAGAGCCAAAATCGTTTTAAATTGTTCCTCACTGTCACAAAAAAAAAAAAAAGCATTTAACACTCACCCATTGTGCGGGGACTGATCTCTCAACCACTCTAGCACCCCGTCAACATAAGCACAGATATCCTTCCACAGATATGTAAACAGCCCACTAAGATTTCTTTGTTTGGATTTTGAAGCTGGGTAGATTTGCCTTTGCTGCGCTTGCTTTTACAGCTTAGAAGCAGGTGGATGACAAAACATCAATCTCTCCAGGCACAATGTGTAGCACGCACGCTTGACACTCTACACAAGCAATATACAATCACACACTCCAATACAGGGCTCTCAGCTGTAATGATGTGTGTTTGCTTAAAGGCAGCTTTACTGAATATTTGAGCATTTTTGGAATAAAAAAGAAAAACACTGCATATTAGAGCCTGTGATGTTTAATGAAGAGGGAATTAGACATCAAAACATTCATCCATAGACATCTGCATCCATAGCATCAGAGCAGAAAATGACAAGGACAGGGTAAAGTTATTATTCACGTTTTATATGTTCACTCTAGTATTAATGCAAGGCAGATGCTGTCTATTGGGGGAAAATAAATGTTTAAGTGGAGTGTTGCCACAAAGGAAACCTGTCAGAGAACAACTGATATATGCTGATATTTGGAATATTGTGGCTATGTGTCACACCATTTAGCCCAGTTTCTGTATGAACACATAGACACCATAATCTTGGCTACAAATAAACAATATATTCCTCATGCTTCAGACACATCTTAAGCTAATTTCCACACCGGTTTGCCCCAACAAGGTTTAAAACCAAATATTAAACGTTCATCCCGTTAACATCACACTGAAACATGCCTTAAACAAGATCTCAACTAGATGGCCCATTAAGGAGCCTCAGCAAACTTCCAAGGGGACGACATGAATTACTTTTTATTACGTTTTATTGTTAAAATAATCTAAGTCTAATCTATAAAGCTAAAAAAAACAAAACATAAATAAAATAATACTCAGTTTCTGTATTTGTATAAAAAAATTTTTTTTTTAAAAACAAAGGTAAAAATGTAAACCTACATCGACCGATTTCCACAAATAATTTACAGTAATGTATGATTATTTGCCTTTACCTGTAAATGTCAGTCCTGAAAACACTGTTCAAGCTCTTCATAGTTGACTATATCTATGCAAGTTTGGGTTTATTGCGTTCACTTGTTCACCCAACAGACACAACAAAAATATGGCGATACTGGAATTAGTTTGGAGGACAGAAGTCATAAAACTGCTGCAAAATGCTCCTAAAATTACCCGGATAAATGCGGCTGCCACACGGGGCCCTGTGCTTGCATGGGATTGCCGCCGTAACCTAGTTCGCAACCTGTCATTAGGCGTTTTGCTGGGAGTTTTAGATCTTTTAGCACATTTGAAACTGTCAGAACATGAGATGCTCCATCAAATGATTAACTAATACTAAACTTCACATCTTTATTTTACGAGATGTTGAGATTCTGTACGTCTACACTGCCGATATATTGCAGTGATAGATTTGGTTAACATTATTCAAATATTAACAGTTAAACAGGCCTTATGTGGTTAAATCCTGTTGCAAATTAGTTCAAATAAAGTTCGGCCATTCAAACTTTAATGACGTCGGCGACGCTCGAGTCTTTTCGCGGGAAGTTACTTTCGCTTTGCCTGGATCACAACAGCGGAAGAGGCTTCTGACTGCAGCGATTGTAGAGCTTTAGGCTGTGTTTATATGGCTTAGTTTATTGTCGAGACATCTAAATAGGTGTTTAGCTAGAGGTTTATATTCAGCCCGTGCTTTGACATACTTATGTTTCATCATGAGCTGTTTGCTGATGAGAGAAAGCCCTATGATCATTGCGCTTAGAGACCACGGCGAACCCCGTCTTAAATGAAAGCGGCTTTCAATCACGTACTGTTTAATAAGAAAACCTTCACATCTCCGGCTCCCAGTCATGCTAAAGCACCAGTCACATCGTAGTTGTCATCTGCTGTTTTACAGATGTGGAGATATAGTATGACACAGTGTGAATTCGTAATACCATGAAGCGATTGATCCCACAAGTCATCCATTATGATATCTGCTTGACATGGAAAAAGACTCGTGATAAGAATTCTCTACCCCTCCTGAGCTTCAGGCTGAAACAGGCCCTACCTTATTACTGAATAGTATTTCTTTTTATTATTTTTTGTCCTTTTAGTGATCGTTCCATCGATTATTTCTGTGTATATTTGTCTTTGCCTTTTTTTATGGGTAACAAAGGAACTAACACCAGTATCATCAACGTGAAGACATTACACCATATACAATTAAGTGATCATATCTAAAACTAGTCATGTAATTGGAGGTTACAATAAATAAACATCATGATTACACACTAGCAAATTAGTCCATATTGTTACAATATGTCAAAAAACATGTAATAAATGACCAGTTTCATTATCTATTGTCTTTTTGATAAAGCCTTACCAAATTTCGTTTTTTAACCATTAGTTTGAAAATTCTTTTATTCATTCCATTTAAGTTTGTGTTATAACGAATATTGAGCCAGTATATTTAAGTCACTATAAAGCGTTGAGTCGTGTGTCTTATTGTCATGTTTACCGTCTGTTTTGCATGATGACTTGTTTTATATATATTATATGCATATTATATATTATCTATATATATATATAATATAGACTCAACAGATTATCATTATTATTATTATTTTATTTTCTTGTGCTTGTCTTTGATTGTTTTGCAGATTGCATTGTTGCTGGCAAATGAAACGGCTACTTCATGGTTATCAACATATTGTGAAGCAGGTACAATAGGAAAGAGGAAATTAAGTGATACAGACTACAGGTGCATCTCAATCAATTAGAATGTCGTGGAAATGTTAATTTATTTCAGTAATTCAACTCAAATTGTGATTTTGCTTGGCAATCCTCATAAGGCTGCGGTTCTCTCGGTTTGGTTGTGCATCTTTTTCTTCCACACCTTTTTCCTTCCACTCAACTTTCTGTTAACATCCTTGGATACAGCACTCTGTGAACAGCCAGCTTCTTTGGCCATGAATGTTTGTGGCTTACCCTCCTTGTGAGGGTGTCAATGATTGTCTTCTGGACAACTGTCAGATCAGCAGTCTTCCCCATGATTGTGTAGCCTAGTGAACCAAACTGAGAGACCATTTTGAAGGCTCAGGAAACCTTTGCAGGTTTTTTTGAGTTGATTAGCTGATTGGCATGTGTCCATATTCTAATTTGTTGAGATAGTGAATTGGTGTTTTTTTTTTTAAATGTGAGCCAAAATCATCACAATTAAAATAACCAAAGATTTAAACTACTTCAGCCTGTGTGCATTGAATTTATTTAATACAAGAGTTTCACAATTTGAGTTGAATTACTGAAATAAATGAACTTTTCCACGACATTCTAATTTATTGAGATATGCAGCCACTTATATCCTCATCTTTCTAGAAAAAATCACTCTCTTTAATTCATCCGACAATGTTTGCATGGGGGAAGAAAGCGTTTCCCTCCTATGCCTCTTAGTGGGCTACAAAAAGACTAGATTAATGATTTCCCTGCTCTATATTTTTGCGTACCTGCATAACTAGTTAGACAGTTCAGTAACAGTTTCTTATGAATTTAAAATGATTAATAATTAACTCTAATGGTCACTATCTAAACTCTACTATAAATTCTAAATGACAGGTGCTGGTTTTGACATTCTGTATGTTCTACTTTAATCACAGTATTTGTATTTATTTTCTTTGAACAGAGGTTACAGCATTCAGCTAATTTGATGGCTTTTATCCTGGAACTCAGGACAGTATTGGTAAATATTCTTAAAATATTGCACGATTTATCCCCGGGGTTGGACATTACCATATTCATGTTGACAAATGTTATACATGATGTAATGTTCAGCATCATATTACCATAATAAGCACATGAGTCCCGCAGATAGAATAAATGATTCTCATTACGAACTTGTCTATTATCAGGAAGTGGCATTGAAGAGCCAACCAGGATGTCAGTCTTTCTCACCACCTCAGTATTATTCCCAGCTGATAACAGAAATGGAGATCTTAGGATGGGATAAGTATGCTGTTTCTATTGGCCTAGTGCTTCTCACATTGCGTTGTGTTCTCTTATAATTACATACAGTACAAATCCTTTGCATTACTGTAAACGTGTAGGACATTAATAGCACATACTTCTGTCATCAACTAAAGTTACTATAGTTTCATGAAAACAGTGTGTCAGATATCTTGCTTTGTAATAGAAGAGGCTAATGTGGTGTCTGTCCGCCATGTATCAAGCTGTGATTTCACTAGGCTTCTCATTTTCCACTTTCTATTAATGTCCAAAGATATAATTATGATATTAGCAAATGCAAATTGGTCTAATTGGAGACCCACTCTCAAGTTTAATGGG